>QRFJ01001948.1:124509-157677 GCA_006176705.1 Cocos nucifera | reverse complement strand
AAATCAAGGATGCCTTACCCTAGGTCTTTTCAAGTAGAAAATTTCTTAGATGACCATACTTTGACTATTCAGCATTGAAATATTATTTCCAATTAGGAGGATGTCATCCACATACAATATGAGGGGAAGACAACAATTCTCTCACTGACCTTCTTGGAACATATTGATTTCTCCTCATCTTGATGAAACCAAATTAATTGATACATCAAACATTCCTCTCCGAGATGGCTTCGCTTGAGGTCCATAGATGGATCTTTGCAGCTTTGCAGAATCTTTGTTGATCACCATCACTGGGGATGTTGAAAACAAATGATTTTCATTAAATATACTTCCTTTCAAGATATCCAATATGAAACTCTGTTTTCACATCCACTCTCTCCATTCATAATTAAATAACGTAATGGCAAGCAATTGCGGATGGTTGGCCACTGACGAGAGTACCTAGTATCCTTGATCACTAGCTAGTTTAAATGTCTCTACATTTCCCATCGCATATATTCTTTCTCTTGAAAGATCCATTTACACCCAATGAGTACTTACCTTCAGGTGGATTACCAAAGATCAGATTTGGTTCGAGTACAGTCGAGCAATTTTTTTGGACTTTATCACCTCTAAACCATTTCTTGGAGTCGATATCAATATCGCCTCATTATATATTCTGGATCATCACCATGAACCCATTTTTCTGAGGAATATTTTCCTCGTACATCTTCTTAAATATTACTAAGTCCTTAGAGGATGGGAAATTCCTGATTTGACTTACCGAGGGAGGAGGTAGTTAATTATTATGGA
Source organism: Cocos nucifera (assembly GCA_006176705.1). NCBI lineage: Eukaryota > Viridiplantae > Streptophyta > Magnoliopsida > Arecales > Arecaceae > Cocos > Cocos nucifera. The sequence continues at coordinate 156,885 of QRFJ01001948.1, read as the reverse complement.
TCAGCATTAGACTAAACTGGGTTCCTGAGGTTCCTTGGCTCATGGTGCTTTTTGTGACTTTCTCCTCGGTTCTAATTCTATCTTTTCGATGCCATATCTTGAACAAACTATTTTTCAAGTAAAATAATGTGTCAAACCACAATCATCTTTGTATTTTTTTTTGGGGAGATAGAAGTAATACCCTAATAAACTCTTTTAGGTATCCATAATCGAGCTCTAAGGACCTAGATCTACTGTTCCCACTGTCGACAACTTCCCAATTCTGAGCGACGCGATTGGCATTCTTACCATGCCAATCTTCATACGATGTGGTAGGGAAAAATTTAGATGGAACCCTATTAAACTATGTTCCTTAAAGAAACCTTGAAGATCCATTGAAAGGCTCATATGGACAGACCATATCTAATAGAATTCTATTTTTATTCATTCTAAATTTCATAAGATGAGATATTTCAGGCGAGTCGCATTTTTGAAACATACCATTATCCTGAGATAGTCCAAAAATTTTCGACTAAGGTATTCACCTCCTCGATCTGCATGAAAAGACCTTATGGGCTTGTGTTGCGATTTGCTTTTCACGTTTCATGGTTGGAACTTCTTGAACTTTTCAATGGCTTCAAGACTCTATGTCGTATCAAGTACAGCAAACCCATACCGAGTAGGATTATCGAATAAGATAATAAGTAGACATAACTTGCCTCTGGACGATATATCGAATGGGCCGCACAATCTATATGTACCAGGGCAAGTAGGTCTCGTGGCCCTTTTCCATTATCCCATTAAAAGGAAGGCTTGGTCATTTTTGGCTTTAAAGGCATGATTCATAATCAGGGTTATGACTTGAAAGTCAACGGACCCATTAAGTCTGGGATTTTCTCCAATTTGTTGATCCTATTCTGGTCAGCTTATGACCTGCTAGTGCATAGGTACCTTTTCATTAACAACCCCCCCAAACCTATCTCTAGATCATTTTGATCCGTATGGCATTCAGTATTTTGTTTTGATTAGACTCCAATGACGAGCATTCCTTCAGAAGGTCCTTCTTTCCTACTTGTTCTTCAGGCTGGCCAAGTATGCAGGCAAGTCCCACTCGTTCAATGGCCATCAGGAGTTTGCAATGGAATACTTTTCTTCTCCGTGCCTTCTTCTTCAGCTCACCCTTCTTTCTCCTTCTAATTTCTTGCTTCTCGTTAGACTTCTTCTTCTTTAAAAAAGACTTTTCTGGTTGGAAGAAGTCTACTCCCATAGCCAGAATTGAGCCCTTTGAAACCCTTTAAAGTTTGCTTTAGTAGTACCAGGATATATTTTATTAACTCAGGCCAAGGTGCATTGGAGCTTAATCGATTGAGAAGTTCTTAATGAACTGTCATTTACGAATCAATCAAGGGGACTGCAGGGATTACCATCAATTCTTATAAGTTCCTGACCCATCAGGACTCTGAGCTCTCAAGCTCAGGTCTTGATCATTGCAAGTAATAATCTTGACTCAAAAATTGCAATTCAGCATTTGTGCCTTAGAACGTCCTCTTCGGAGACATGATAATGCCACTGGGGCAACACTCCTAATTCACGAAACAACTTTTTAGGTGTGCCACGTATATTTGGCGAGCAAGTCCAGATATCTGGGCATTGTTGGTGCTGTAATTCAATCTACATTGAGCCCAACCTGTGGCCCTTATTTCTGTTTTGATCTTCGACTGTAAGCGCACCAACTAGCATCACTTCTTCCTATACCAACTGATGTTCCATTGATATCACTTGAATTTACCATTCATCTTGGCACATCACAAGCCCGATACCATATGCAGGAAGCCCCTGATCTTTAGACATGGATCTTGGAGAACCTATGACATTCTCTATGAGCAGCAAAACCATCGATCCTCCTTGGATCTATGAATGGAGTGCTTCCTTCCTGGCCTTTGAGGAGATGGCCCCTCTTTCTAGGGCTTCTTCAAAGAATCTTTAGGTGCAAACTTAGAGAGAAGAGATAAGAAAGAATTGAGGGAGAAAAGATCTGTAGTTATTGATTTCAACCTTGAAACCATTAATAAACCTATGTAATTTAACATTAGCCATAAACCGACCAAAAACTTCCTTGGCTAACCCAATACATGAAGCACTCCACCGGAGCCCATGTACACCCATGTCGCCCATTGCTCTAATCCTCGGATTTAGACCCAAACCCATATATGAATGTAGCCACCTTTAGAACCTCTCAACTAGGCCCTTTAAATTTCCTAAGATCAACCAAGACCCAAGCCCAAAACTGACCCTTTGCATAACTCTGCCCACACACTAAGCCGTTCAGTCTCACACTGGCTGGCGAAGTTTAGTTGGATCGGCCAATCTAAACTTAGCCGACCGGTAGTCTATTTGTACATGCCAGCAGTCCCAAACACTTTGCTTTCTCTAGGGTTTGCCTATGCTCTGAGACTTAAGCCGATCAGTTTTGGACTAGCCAGCTAACCTGCAGACAAAATCGGTCTTTCCTGAGTAATTGATTTCTTGACTTTGGGTCCTGACGCACCTTAAATCCCAGATCTCCGAAGCACCAACCATGCCCCCTTGGATCCCTGAGGCTTAACAGCCGTGACTCCTCCCATGGCCTCCAAGGCTTAAGAGCACCACAATCCTGCATTAATCTCCACCTTGGTGCCTAAGCTTAGGCAAATCCCTCGACAAGCTTCTGTATGATCTCACTATTCACCTGCACACTCGACAAGCACTATGCAATATCGCCTCCGCCAATCTTTCTTTAGCTCATGTGCACTTTGAGACCTTTGGGAGACCACCTCCACCACTGAGACCTGTGCTTTGCACCTCTATTACCACTTTAAATTGTAGGATCTTTTTGCTAGCCGCGCTGCAGGGAAATTCCGATTTTTCGATGTAGGTTGCATTCAGATCTGACTCGATCAAGAGATATTATTTTCAAAAATTTTTTTTCTTTGATCTGTATCAGATCTGGAAATGTTTCAAATCTATTCTTATTATTTTAATAAATAAAATAAATAAAATAATTAAATCAAATTTAATTACCTTAATTTGGTAATCCATTACCCGTTGATGATCCTGGATGCAGTGGAAAGTTCTGGATCTAGCCCATGCAAGGCCTGGCCTACTAATCAGGGTATCCACTCGGACATGGATCTAGAGATCCTCTCTTCTCTATCATACTACAAAAATCAGAATCTTTAGAATCATGGATCTGATCAGAGGATCTTCAAAACTTCTTTTGAAGATCAACAGTTGTCATCTTGCAACAGTGCAGCCTTCTAGCTTTGATGCATTTCTGTGCTTGAATCACACCAACAAATCCAAAACTTCCTTTTGGATGTGCGAGAGCAAGGGGAGAAGGTGGTTGGCATGAAGGAGGGGGAGAGGCGCCTAGGGGCATGGGGAATTCTTAGATTCACCATCTCATCTAATTTGAGTTAGGCCACATGGTCTTATTATAGACTAACTGTGAATCCACTCCTCTTCTTCCCAACAATTCACAATCTTTGTAAATCAGATTCTAAATCTTGATTGGTGGGATAGGGATCCCCTTGGATTCCTCCTTAGAGGGCGCCCTAAGACCAGTCAAAGTTGGGTTCTTGGAAGAACTCTAATTGAAATCCAAAGAAGGAGATGGAGTCCTTGTCAACAAGGACTCTTAGGCGCCTCCACTTGGGCACACGCAAGGGTGGGCGGTGCGCCATCCTCCTTGCTAGGTTCTCGGTGGGGACAGGCCCCACAGCTCTCCAATAGGTGCATGATATGTGGTCAAAAGTCAATGTGTCAGTCATGGCAGATGTTTGACCAGTCAAAGGTAGACTTTTGACCAAATTCAAAGGAACAAGAAAATGGCAGGTGACTATAAAATGGCATGGTAATAGTCTTACAAAAATAAGATAAACCTTTTCTGACGTTGGACAACCTCTAATTGACCATTTACGAAGGCCCTAATTTGAAGCAAACTCCTTTGGGCATCAGACAGACAACTTATTTATGATGAGTAAAAGAAGGAACGTTTCAGGTTTCAATCGAGTGCTAGCACGATTTCCTTTGAACCTAATGAATTCCATTTAGATCAATTGAAACTAGATCAGTTCAGATTGATGATCACCAGATTTCAAAACCCTTGGTGTGCTGACCAGTTAGTTCAGTTCTGTATGGTAATGGGATATGGTAATGATCTCTATTCATCATTACATCATCGAACTTCGCTTTCGTGGGATCAGACTCTTCTATTCGAACAGCTAGAATGACGATCATCTAAATCATTCTAATTGCTCCAAAATTCCACCAGCCTCAGTTGACACTTAGCCAGTATTGGTGGATAACCCATCAGAGAATCCTGAATTGGGCAGAAACCGCTTGATGCAGCTACCTGGTTGATTAAGTTCTTCTTCTTAAGCCCCGATCAGATTAGGGTTAAAGCGTAAAACTCATCAACCCTACGTCTCTATCATATGCTGTAATTCATTCGATTCGAGTCCGATGTGAAAATCTAAATAGAAACTCTTTCTATTTTTTTACTATCCATGGCTATGGGCTTCTGAACTGGATTTCTCCTTGATCATCATTAGGGCTGCTCGTCTTACCACCGAGGTAGATTGAGATTTCCATCTTGATGCCAATCCAGTTCCTACCATGAACATGCTATCAGCCAAACATAACTTAGGGGTTTCCATAATGGCGGCGGGGATAGGAGACCAAGTTATGGTTTAGGCAAACTTATAAACCCAAGGTGAACTACCTGATGCACCTCAGATCAAAAGAATCCAGCAACCACTACTGCAGCATCGAGTCAGTCATGCGACAGGAACGAGGTGACTCCCTTAATTGACTACTCGAGGTGTCACGCTCCCAGTGCCCTCGTTCTTCTTACGAGTATCTTACTCTCACTTCGATGTCTCCACACGGTGACTCCAAGACTTCATCATAAGGAGAAGCGGAATGTACACCAACCTCCGGATCAATCACCATTCTTTCGTGATGATTCCTTATGGTCGGGAGCATTTTATGACGTTCAACACTGATTATCATGTCTTAAATTTTCAACTCTTGAAAAATCATGAATTATCATTACCATTAACCCAAAAAATGTATTCAAAACACTAATACACATATATGATAGAAAAAACCCATTATTGATATTTGTCAAAATTACAATCTTTGCCCCCTAGACAGGGTATTACAAGTGTAGCCAAATTTTGGCTTTTAGAGCACATATATTCTAAACAATCTCCCACTTATCCTTAAAAGCCAATTGGCTACAGTCTAATCCTATCTTTTCAAGATGGGTTTTCGATCCTTTGTTGGCCCAATGCTTTGTAAGTGGGTGCTAATTAATCGTTGCGGAGTTGACTCTTCTTGGACCTCGATATAACCCTTCTCGAGTATCGTGGATGAGGTTGTATATCACCACTTGTTTGGAACTTTTCCAGCTGACGCATCACCATTGCACACAAACAGGCTCCTAGATGTCGGGAATTTTTTCGGATGACTATATCAGACATAAAATCTGAAGCTTGGTGTATCCTGGACTTGAGTTCTACTGTTACCAAAGCCAACATTTCATATCCTTAGTTCTTCTTTAAGTACTTAAGGATACATTACACAGAAGTCAAGTGCTTCTTTCACCTGGATTTGACTGATTCTGCTATGTGACATCACAGCATTTGAAGCATATCAGTCGTGTACATAAGATGACTACATGAGGCTCCCTATTGCAGAAGCATAAGGGATCTTAGCTCATCTCATTCTATTTCCTCAGGTGTATAGGCACATCTTCTGGAAAGCATGAATACCATGTTCTGAAGGTTTATCCCCTCTTAGAGTTTTATCCATTACTAAACCTCTTTAGTACTTTCTCTATGTCATCTTCTGTGAAAGTCCTAGCATCCTATTCGGTTCTATCCCTATAGACCTTAATCCTTGATAAAAGGTGCATCACCTAGGTCTGGCATTGGAGGAATTTCCTTCAGACAACACATTTTGACTGTCGTTACGTGGAAATATCTTCTTCAATAAGGAGGATTTGTCAGGTCTACGTTTACTATACGAGGAAAGACAACAAGCGCTCCCCTGACCTTTTAGAAAAAACACACGGTTCCTCTTCATTTTGTGGAAACCAATCATTTTGTCACACATGAACGGGTGTTTCCAGCTCCGATGATTGGCTTGCTTTAAGTCCATATATGGGACTTTGGCAGCTTTGCAAATCTTGGTGGATCAGTATTTCACTGATGTAAACCTAGATGGCTATTCACATATAGATATCTTCCTCAAGATGTCCATTTAGGGATTGCCGTTTTCACGTCCATTTTGCCATATTTTATAATCGAAAAATAGGCATGCAACGGCAAGCAATGTGGGATGGATTTTAGCATAGCCACTGAGAAAACGGTTATCCTGATAGTCAATGCCTTTGTATTATGTTAACCTTTTGCCATTAGTAGTCTACCTTGAATGTCTCCACTTTCCCATCTGCAACAAGTCTTTCTCGTTGAGATCCATGTTATCACCAATAGTACGTTACCTTTCTGGATGGAATCTACAAGGTCCAGACTTGGTGTTGAGTGCATCGAGTCAAGTTTCTGGACTGCATTGCCTCTAGCCCATTTTCGGAAGTGATATCTGGGATATCGCCTCATTTGTGAGGTTTTGTGGATATTCACCTTGACACCATTACCCTACGAGGAAACATTCTCTACTTCCTCGAAACAATACGTTAAGTATCTTTAGGGGACGGAAACCTCTTTTCGATCTACGAGGTGGAGTGAGGTGTGTTCTATTGGCTTCAACCTGATTTGGTCCGAATTGGTCCTAGCTCGTTCCACTTGTGAGACTTGTCTATCAGCTTGATCTATTTTTCAAGTGCCGCTATCTTGAATAAACTATTTTGCAAGAAGATATGGCATGTACGACTCGACAAATTCACATTGGGATCTTCTGAATGTGAGAAATAGTATCGAATGACTCTTTAGTAGATATCCTATGAATCGCAAGCTACTAAAGGACCATACAACTCTAACTTGGTCCGCTTGGTTTACTTCTGATGTGAGCTAAGACAATCCCAAATTTCTAGATGATCAGACTTGGTTTCTTTCCGTGCCATATCTTTCATACGGGTGGGTGGTAGGAACGGTTTTAGAGGAACGCTATTCAGTTAAGATAAATTGAGTTAATAATGGAGGTCCCCAAGGAAAATCAGGAGCTGTGAAAGCTTCAGGGTCAATGGATCTTGAACCATATCCATATTGGGTTTCGATTTCTATGTTCTGAAAACTCTGTTGAGTTGAGGTGTCCTGGTGGGCTCATTGGTGGAGACTCATGCCGATTTTCCTTTTAGAAGTCTAGGAATTCATCGGCAAGGATATTCACCTCCTCACATCTGATCGAAGAGACCCTGTAATGGATTTTCCTATTTGTTTTTCTCTTATGTCTAGAATTTTTGAATCTTGCAAAAAGCTTCACGGACTTGTGTGTCTCATAAGATACACATTTACCCTACCTAGACAGATCATCGATAAGAGCAGATATGAAGATAAAACAAATTTACCTCTAGCCGAGCCACATCAAATGCGGACGCACACACGGTATGTTACTAGGGCAAGGAGAATCTGTGGCCCTCTCCCATGTCCACAGTACAAAAGGGAAGTTTTTCAGTTTTGCCTTGGAGGTCAGATATCGACGCGAAGTTGGATATACTCGAAGTCAATGGACTCAATAGCCCATTTTTCTCCAATTTATTGATCTATCTTTCGCATATTGACCTAATCTTCAGGCTGCCATAGATAGTGCGGTCATTGTGGTACATATCCCTAGGTCGTTTGGCATTCCACATTTTGTGCTCGAGTTAGAATAGGTACAGTCATATGTAGCTGATAAAGCCATTAATAAGGAAAACCATTTGCAATTTTATTTCTTTTTCATTTTTAAAGGAATAGTTCACAATGGTCCTTGTAAAGAAGGTAATCACATTAGCCTTCTTTGTGACTAACATGTGAAACAGAAATCAAATTCTTGGCTAGCGCGGGCACATAATAAAAGTCTTTAAAACTAAGTCTAAAACCAGATGGTACTCGAAGGGGTATGTTCCACGCCTTCTGCAGCAACTCTTGCTCCATTACCCAACGCGTAGAATCATGTCTCCATGCCGCTCAAGCTCCTGCTATTACCTAAGACCCAGCATGAAGTGCGCAGAATGAGCACTAAAACCAGAGTCAAGTACCACTAGGATGCAGAAGAAATTCGTAAGGTTAGAACTCAAATAACGAGACATTACATCCAGAAGGACCTTCTTCTTGTTCTTCAGGGTGGCGCAGGTAAGTAGGGCAGTTTGGCTTCCAAGTCGCTCGTTGTTGCAAATGGGAAATATTTTCTTTGACTCGGCCTTTCTTCTTGACTTTGCCTTCTTCTGCTTTGATCTTCACCTTTGCTGATTTTCATAACTTCTTTTTCTTTCCTAGACTTCTTTTGGAAGGAAGTCCATATGCCATAGCAAGAACTTGAGCCTTGTAGAGACCTATCAGGTATAAGCTCAGCTGTAACCAGCATATTCATTATTCGGGCCAAGGAATTCTTAAAGTTTTTGATATATGGTAATTCTGATGGGAATATGCCCATATGCATCAGTCAGGAGTTGCAGAATATATATTTCATTCTGCAGTGCCAAAGTCTAAAACTTCACACCGAGCTTCTCACTCTTCCATATCCATGATCAATTGCAGACAGTGATCTTGGCACCTGACTGTCATCAGCATTTAGCCAAAACAGTTGCATTTCGTGACTTGATATGTGGACTGCAAGCACTCTAGTTCATTCAAGCATCTCCTACAAGTAGCCAACGGTTTGAGGAGCAGGTCCAATATTTCAGATGTTAGCGCTGGAGCTCGTTCAGACATCGAAGCCCAACATGTAATATTTGGCCTAGTTTCTTCGTCCTATCCATTTCTCTAGAGACGTCTCTTATTCAATGGAATGGACGAGCTGGTAAGGTGGGGAGGATCACTTGATCCACATTACATTGGGTTAAACTTCTCGGAACCCAAACTATTTTTGTAGTTTCTGAGCAATCTTTATAATTGGAGTTTGGTGCAGTCTATGTGTGTTCAGGGATACGTGCCGAGATGGGTTGGACGCAGACATTTTTCCTATAGAGAGTTAAAGATCTGTTAAATACTTAATTGTGACTGACCAATTTGTTTAGAGATTTATCTTTTAAACAAATTAGCTCCCACTATTTTCTTGGAATCCCTACATTCCCCTCGTAGAGATGCGAAAAATCTTTCAATGATTAATGATGTTCTATGAGTGGTGTGTCCTCCCACTGACTCATCACCTCACTAACAGTTATTGGTGATGGGTTAGCCAATGAGTGAACAACTCTTGTTCAATGATTCTCTAATCTGGTGCACCCAAACTTGGTTCTTAATTCATGAATCTTACCATATCGAAATATTGATCCACTCCTTAGTTAAGTCAGACCCACCATTTGCATAGACTGGGTTTAATTGAGTCTCTCACCGTATCCGAAATATTGAGCCCAACTCATCCTCCAGCCCATAGCATCCAATGCCTAATAGACATGGTTGCATCTTCCCGGTGCAACTGAGCCACTGTATCCAGCCGAGAACAATCAACCTCGGAAGGGCCCGCACGTCTACAATGGTGGAAGACCTCAGACCTAATCTTTTCTTAGGAAGAATTGATTCAGGTCTCATTAAACTAGACTTGGCTTAGTCATAACAATTATGACTAACCTAGTGGCATGGGTTAGCTCGGATTATTGACCACCTCAGATCAGAACTGTGTCAATAGATATGGTCAGGTAAGTGAGATCGGTGGAAGGAATATGCCATTAACTCGTACAAGAACGCATTCAGGTCGAGTAGCTTCCAATTAAAAACCAGTCGATCGTATGTGCCAAACTTACCTTAGACACCAAATTATTGAGCCAGAACCAATTGGATTTGCCTACAATCCAGAATCTAACCTCTGAGCCTAATTAGGTCTTGCTTGATCGTGACACGATCTTGACCCAGACTTAACCCTATTAGGCTGGTCAATTTAAGCATTGTTGATCCCATCTAACCAACTCTTGATTCGGTTTGATCAACCGCTTAGACCTAATTGAGCTACCCAAGCCCGAACCTAGTATTATGAATATGTCGTAGATCTAAAATTCTCAATTTTAGACCTAATTAATATTCCATAAACTTAATTCTTAATTAAGTTGGGTTCATAAACAAAATATGCACAATAAATCCTAGGATTTCAGGATCTAGGGTTTTGCAGAAAGTATGTTTTGGATTTCTGATTAAGGATGAACACGCAGCACTCCTACACATCATAAGAACACCCCATCGAATGGAAAGAGAGGGCCTTTAAACCCTTCTTCATTCTTATGATCGGACGGCCAAGAGGAATGCCTTAATCAGGAACATTTAATACTACAAAATAGTTTTAGATCTAAATCATATATCTCATATATAAATCAGATCTAATCATGGCATATTTTGCATACATCTCATGTATCAAATCATGCATATTTTCAAATCTAAATTATCTCATAATAATCTAAAAAATTAGATTTAAATTTAAACTAATCAAAATAAATTCTAATCTAGACAATTATGTAGAACTATTCTACAACTAGTCTAGACATGCATCAATCATATCTCATATGATATTCAAATTAAATAATTTTTATTTACTATTTTTTAGATGTTATTATAACACTATAATATCAAAAAATAGTAAATAAAAGGATCTAAAATATGATTTAATCAGATTAAATCAAAAACATGCAAGACTATTCAATAGAACTATTCCATTCTAGAACTAGTCATGCATATCTTCTAATCTTAGATCCAAATCATTTAATTTTAATTTTTTCTGATTTTAGATCTGATCACATCTCATATGACATCTAAAATAAATTATTTTCTAATTAAAATAAATTTAAAATTAGATCTAAATATTTTTAGAACCATGGCTCTGATACCAATTGAAGGAAAATCCTGATTTCCCGATCTAGGTTCGTTCAGATCTGCTCAGATCAAAAGATATATTTTAAATTTTTTTTTTTTTGATCTGCATCAGATCTGAGATGTTTCAAATCTAATTCTTATTATTTTAATAAATAAAATAAAATAAAGATAAATTAAATCAAATTTAATTTACCTGATTTAGGTAATCCAATTACCCGTTGATGATCTTGTATGCAGCAGAAGGTTTTGGATCTAGCCACGCAAGCGCCTGGCCTCTATCGGGATCCACTTGGGCTGGATCTAGAGATCCTCTTCTTCTCTATCATGCCTCAAAAATCAGATCTGGATCTGATTTGGAGGATCTTCAAAACTCCTTTTGAAGATCAGCAGTCGTCCTTTACAGCAGTGCAGCCTTCTAGCTTTTGATCGCCTTTCTCTTGCTTGAATCGCACCAACAAAAATCCAAAACTCCTTTTGGACGTGGAGAGCAAGGGGAGAAGATGGTTTGGTGTGGAGAAGGAGGGGAGAGGTAGCCTAGGGGCGTGGGGAATTCTGATTCAATCATCTCATCTAATTTGAGTTGGGCACAGGGTCTTATTTATAGACTAACTATGATCCAACTCCTCTTCTTCCCAACCAATCACAACCCTTTGTGAAATCAAATCTAAATTTGATTAGTGGGAATAGAGTCTCATGGATTCCTCCTTAGAGGGTGCCTAAGATCAGTTAAAGTTGGTTCTTAGAAGAACTCTAATTGGAATCCAAAAAGGAGATTGAGTCCTTGTCCAACAAGGACTCCTAGGCGCCTCCAACTTGGGCACACGCCAAGGGTGGCATGCATCCTCCTCCTTGCCAGAACTTGGCGTGCGCCCTCCTCCTTGCCATGTTCTGGCAGGGGGACCAGCCCCCACCAGCTCTCCAATAGGTGCGTGACATGTGGTCAAAAGTTAAAGTGTCAATGGTCAATGTTTGACCAGTCAAAGGTAGACTTTTGACCAAAGTCGAGAACAAGAAATGGCAGGTGACCAAAAATGGTAGGTAATGTCTTACAAAATAATACAACCTTTTTTGACTTGGACAACCTCCAGTTAGACCATATGAAGGCCTTTAATTAAGCACAAACTTCTTTGGCTCAGACAGGACAACTTATTTATGATTTCCTTGAACCTAATTGAATCTCATTCAGATTAATTGAACTAGATTAGTTCAATTGATGATCACCAGATTCAAACCCTTGTTAGTGTGACTTAGTTAGGTTTAGTTCTGTATGGTAATGGGATATGTCATGATCCCTATCATCGACATCATCGAAACTCCTTTCGATGGATCAGAACTCTTCTGATTCGAACAGCTAGAATGATCGATCATCTAAATCATTCTAATTGCTCCCAAAATCCACCAGTGACACCTAGCAGTATATGGTGGCAACCCATCAGAGCTGAATGCGAACCTCTTGGTGCAACTACCTATGTGATTAAGTTCTTCTATCTTGAGCCTCGATCAGATTAGGGTTAAGGTAAACTCGTCAAACCCTAGTCTCTGTCATATGATGTAATCATTCGATTTGAGTCCGATGTGAAAATCTAAATAGAAACTCTTTCTATTATTTCACTCTGCCATGGCCATGGGCTTCTAGACTTGATTCTCATGATCATCATAGGGCTGCTCCTCTACCACCGAGGTAGATAGATTCCATCTTGATGCCATCCAGTTCGTACAATGAACATGCTATAGCCAACATACACCTCAGGGTTCCATATGGCTAGGAGACCGAGTAATGGTGTAGTCAAACTATAACACCCTCAAGGTAAACTACCGATGCACCTCAGGTCAAAGAACCAGACACACTACTACAGCATCGAGTCAGTCATTGACGAGAAGGTAGACTCCCTAATGACTACTCGAGGTGGTCACGCTCAGTGCCCTCATTCTCTAACGAGTACCTATACTCTCACTTCGGTGTCTCCACACTGTAGACTCAAGACTTATCTACTAAAGAGAAGCGATTGTACACCAACCTTCCGGATCAATCACCATCCTCGTGATGATCCTATGGTCGGGAGCATTTTTTGAGTTAACAATGATTATTCATGTCTTAAATTTTCAACTCTTGAAAATATGAATTATCATTATCATTAACCCAAAAGATGTATCACAGACACTAAATACACATATGTGATAGAAAATAACCAATTTATTGATATTAGTCAAAATTACAATTTTGCCCCTAGAAGTGTATTACAAGTGTCAGCCAATTCTGGCTTCTAGGGCACATATATCTAACAGCTGCATCACTTTCTCTAGACTTCCCTAGAAATCATGCAATGTACCTTTATCGGCACTCGCCGCATATGCTGATGCTCCACCTAACACTATCCCCTCAGAGCCAGGCCTATCTCCCAGCACAATCTTCTTCACCTGGATCTGTACAGGCCCGACACTGGTGTTGGGATATAGGTCCTCCCTTTGCACCCCTCTACTCTGAACCCATGTTATAGCTTTCTCCACCCATGAAGCTACCTCTACCTAGTGCTCCACCTGAAATTGAAGTCCTCCTGATGCCATAGAAGTCAACTCTATCTCTGAGTCCCCTGAGGCCAACCACCCAATGTTGCACTATTGGGCCTACCACTGTACCTCCAATATCGTCATTGCCCCTTCGAACCCTCCGCACTCCATGGACCCCTTCAAAGCTATCTCAGATACCTCTGCAACCCATAGGCACCTCCAAAATTCAAGAGCTCATCCAACTCTTCTGAATCCAGTGACTGAACCCTAGAGAATTTCACCCTAGTCCTTCTCTTCTGCCCTACACTAGCCATCGCTTCAATTGCATCCGAAGAACCATCCTCCACCTGAACCACAACTCTCCCTAGTGCCCTTACAAAAAAATCTGATCCATGATACTTTCGACTGCTAGAGACCTCCTGACGCTTTCTAAAACCTCCTGGCTCTCCCTGAGACCTGCTCTCGATGTCTTTGAGAAGCCCTTGACACACTCTACTATGATACACTCCTCGACTGCTGCACCACCGAGCCTCTCTCAACCCCTGTGCCTTCAGGGTAGCGCTCCTGCAGCACTCTAGCGCTCCCTCACTCATCTCTACGCTGCTCTACAGCCATCCAACCCTGACCTGTTGGATCTCTATGGGTCATCCATCTCCATCATCCCTAAGACTTTGCAAATCTATGCCCTGATCGAACTACTGAATACATCTCCGACTACTTTTCCACCTTCCTGACATCGAAGGATGTATAGTCTCTTCTTCAACCTTCCTTTGACTATTATCTCTTGAAAAACCTCTCTTCAATAGCCCCACACTGTCCATCTTCCTAGAGAACTCTGATGCTCTCTATTGAGATACCTTCCTCAATTGCTACACCGTCGAGCCTCTCTCAGCCCTGCATCTCCAAGGAAGCACTACTACAGCACTACAGTGCTCTCTACCTGTCACATAACCATCATACACCCTAGTCCTTCCACAAAGACCAATCAACAAATCATGCACCAAATCCTTCCACCCCGAGAAAATTTCTTTTCGTTAATTTTCTAAACCTCCATCTTCAACTCGTTGCTCCCGATTGGCCAAACCACAGCAACAATAAGGTAGATTTGAGACGTACCATGAAATCCTTGTGCAGATTTCTAATTTCACCTTGTATGACTTCTCCTTCGCTTTCATGCATCATCAAGCTCTGATACCAAATGTAAGCGCACCAACTAGCATCACTTCTCCCTAATACCAATTGATGTTCCATGAGATCGCTCGAACGTCAATCATCCTTAGCATCACAAGCTCCGATGCCATGTTATGGAAGCCCCTGATCTTTAGCATGGATCTGAAGGAACCTATGACGTTCTCTATGGGCATCAAACCACTGATCCTCCACCTGGATCTATGATAGGGCACCTCCCTCCTTGGGCTTAAGGGAGATGCCCTCCCTTTCTAGGGCTTCTTCAAGAACCCTGGGGCGGCAACTCCACAGAGAAGAGAAGAAGAGAGAATTGAGGGAGAAAAGGTCCGTATATTGATTTTAACCTTGAAAATCCTAATACAACTTATGTATTAATACATAGCCATTAGGTCTGACCAAAAACTCTCCTGTTGGGAATATGTGCTCTTCCTACATGGATCAACGTAGCCACTGGTGATTAGCCAAGTAATAAGAAAGTACTTCTTAGAGATTTCTACAAAAGCATGATTAAGTAAATCAAGGAATAGAGAAGAAGAAAAGAAGAGATTTTTGGAAGAAAAGAGCTTTTATTCAGTATATTTCAGCACTCTTATAACCTTAACCTATTTCTAGTATATATACTTTACAAAGGGTCAAGCCCAAACTCATAGTTGTGTACCGTGCCAACAGTCCGAAAATGCTACTTTCTATCTAAATTTTTCTTTGAGACCTAGCCGACCCAGTCCTGGACTGAGCCAACCTAGTTTTTAACTGAGCGGCTCAGTCTCAGAGTAAGCCAACCCAGTTTCTGAACTTTACTATTGAGACTGATTCTTCTTTCGGCTCGCTCCCATCTTTCCATTACCTATCTTCTCATGTTTTCAAGACTTGGGAGTGCCACTTCTGAGCTCACATTCTCCACCTTGGTGCTTCCAAGTCCTTGTGAACTCATCTCTTCTCAACAGACCCATCCATGCCACACATCTCTGAAAGCTGTCTCTGAGGAGTACCTTCGTGAGTGCATCAGACTGATTCTCCTTGATATGGATCTTTATCAGTTTCACTTCACCTACCTCCACTAGCTTTCTGATCTTGTGGTACCTCACGTCTATATGCTTTGTGCGTGCATAATAGACTGGGTTCTGTGCCAACAATAGAGCACTCTAACTATCACTGAATAGTGTTACCTTGCTCTGCTCCACCCCCAACTCATGAATCAGCCTCCTAAGCTAAAGGGCTTCCTTTGCTGCCTCCATTATCCCAATGTACTCAGCCTCTATGGTAGACAAGGCCGTGATTGACTGAAGGATTGATCTTCAGGACACCGATCTATCATATACGTAGAAGAGGTATCCAGTAGTAGACCTCCTTGTATCAAGATCACCAGCATAATTTGCATCAACAAACCCTTCTAAAGGATCTGAACCTTCACACATCTTCATAGATTGTTCTCCAAATCCTTCCGGCTGCCCACCAAACACCAAACCATAATCCCTTGTTCCATGCAAATATCTCAATATCCATTTCAATGCTTTCTAGTATTCCTTCCCAGGGTTAGCCATGTATCTACTAATCGTGCTCATAGTATGTGCTATATCTAGTCTATAGCACACCACAGTGTACATCACACTGCCTACAGCATTTGCATAAGGGACTCGTTCCATGTACTCTCTCCCCTCTTCTAATTGGAGGCATTGTATCTTGGAGAGAGATATATGGCTTGGCAATGGTATCTCTGCAGGTTTGGCCTTCCCCATCCCAAACCTCTCCAGAATCTTCTGGACATACTTTTCTTGTGACAAATGGAGCACTCCTTTGCACCTATCTCTGCAAATCTTCATTCCAAGGATTTTCTCAGCTGGACCCAAAACTTTCATCTCAAATTTAGATGATAATGCCCTTTTCAACCTTTTCACAGCATCCATGCTTCTACTGGCTATGAGCATATCATCTACATACAATAACAAATACAGGGCATCCTCCTCATCTACATCCTTGATGTAGACATAACAATCATGTTCACATCTGTTGAAATCTAGGATCAAGACAAAGATATCAAACCTTCGATACCACTGACGAGGGGATTATTTCAAGCCATATAAAGACTTTCTAAGTAAACACACCTTTTCTTCCTATCCCATCTCTATGAAACCATCTGGCTACTTCATGTAGATTCTTTTCTCCAAAGTTTCATGAAGGAAGGCCGTCTTCACATCCATCTATTACAATTCCATGTTATATTGTACCACTAGTGATAGCAAAACTCAAATAGATGTATGATGCACCATCGAAAAAAAAATTTCTATATAATCAATCCCTTTCCATTATGAGTATCCCTTTGCTACTAGCCTTGCTTTGAATCTAACTCCATCTTATTCTGAAGGTGCTTCTTTCTTTGTGAACATCCACTTTGAGCCAATAGGTCAAGCACCTTCTAGAAGATCCACCAGCTGCCATGTCTGATTTTTCTCAAGTAATTCCATCTCCTCCATCATGGCCTACATCCATGAATCATGATCCTTACTCTCCATTGCCTCTGCATAATTCTCTGGATCTCCATTAGCAGTGATGAGTGCATAGGAGATAACCTCATCAATGCCATATTTGATTGGTCTCCTAATAGTACGTTGGGGCTTGTGCAAAGCGACTTCCACTGGCATATCTCTGCCTAATATCTATGGTTGCTCCTGCACATTTGTCTGAATTATCGGCCATTCATGCTGATTTTTAATCTGACATAATACTTTTTTATCCAACTCCACCTCAATAGGAATACTCCTGTAAGTGGATGTAACCTGCATGCCATCATTCTCTGACTGGCCACCACTGTTTACCTTTGTTTCCCCAGTTTCATCTACCCCAGACCTCCTCAAGATGCTCTTCTCATCAAAGATAACGTTCCTACTGATCACTAAATTCTGTGCCAGAGAGTCCAACAGCAGGTACCCCTTGACTCCTTATGGATACCCTATGAATGTCATCTTTTGAGATTTCAGATTCAATTTGCTCCTCTCGATTGCCTTCACATGTGCATCGGCTGTGCAATCGAAGACTTTCAGGTGGCCAAGCTCCACCTTCTTTCTACTCCAGACCTCTTCTGAAATGCCTCCATTCAACTTATAATGAGGGGACCTATTCAAAAGAAAATAGGAGAAAGTTAGAGCATCACCCCAAAAGGATTTTAGGAATAATGTCTGTAGTCTCAAACTCCGTGCCTTCTCGATCACTGTCCAGTTCATCCTCTCTATGACACCATTCTATTGGAGAGTCATCCTCATCGTGTAATGGCATTTGATGCCATTTTTCTTACAGTACCTCCTAAACTCTAGGCTAGTATACTCCCCTCCATTATTTGATCTCAGACACTTTACCTATCTTTCTGACTCCTCTACTTTAGCTCTTCAAGCTCTGAACCGGGCAAACACCTCTGATTTTTCTCTGATCAGATAAATCCACACCTTTTTTGAGAAATCATCAATAAAGGTAATAAAGTATTTTGTCCTACCTCTAGCTGATACAAAGCTGGTCCCCACACATCTGAGTGCACTAAATCCAACACTCCCTCGCTGTGCTTGGTACTTCTGGCAAACTTCATCCTATGCTATTTGCCAAAGATACACGGCTCATAAAGATCTGTGTCCTCCTTCTTCAAGGCTGGGATCATACTTCTTTTGCTTAGTTCTATGAGCCTATGCTCACTCATATGATCCATCCTATAGTGCCACAGTTGATATAAAATCTGCTCCTCCTATGCTGCTGCTAGCACCTCTGCACTATCATTTACCACTGAGCCTTTCATTCTATAAAAATTATTGCTCAGTCTTCTATCTCTCATCACCACCAAAGCTTTCTTGAAAATTTTCAGACATCCACTCCCAACCTGGCTACTGAAAGCATAACCCTACTCCTCCAAGTAGCCCAAAGAAATCAAATTATTTTTCAACTTCAGTACATACCTGACATTTGATAATGTACGAATGATCACATCATACATCCTCATCCTGATAGAGCCAATTCCACCTACTTTGCATGGATGATCATCTCCAAGGATGATGCTTCCACTATCGGCCTTTTGGTAGGTAGCAAACCACATCCGATGAGAAGTATAGTGGTGTGAGCATGCTAAATCTAATATCCACATAGTATCGCACTCTGTGAATTCTTCTGATATAACTAGTAGGTCTTCTCTACTGCTCATAGAAGCTGTATCATCTTCCTTGCTGGCCTTTCCTTTTTCTGATCTCAAAAGGAGACAATTTCTCCTCAGGTATCCAGGCTGATGACATTTATAATATTTCAATATCATCTTCCTCTGATCGCGAGACTTTGACCTACCCTTGGATTTCCCTCTTGTCTTCTCCTTTGATCTTCCCTATCTTTCGTTCACAGTCAAGATCTCAGACTTAGGGTCACCCTTGTAGATCTTCTCCCTTTGCTCATTTGATCTAAGCACACCAACAACCTCTTTATAGTTTAGGATCTTCTTTCCATAAACTCAAGTTGTTATGAGACCATCATACGAACCTGGGAGAGAACATAATAGCAGCAATGCCCGATCCTCCTCATCGATCTTCACATCCAAACTCATCACCTCAGAACACACCTGATTGAACCTTTGGATATGTGCAACAAGATCTCTGCCTTCGGGCATCCTCAGATTATACAACTATTTCTTCAACCACAACTTGTTTATCATGCTCTTTCCCATGTATGTGTTCTTCAGTCTCTTCTAGAGCCCCTTTGCCATAATCTCCATGCAAACCTCAAACAAAACCTGATCGATCAAGCACATCTAGATTGTTCTAAAAGTAATTTTCTCCAACTCTTTCCAATCCTCAGCACTGATCTTTTTCGGTCTTTCTTTTATCAAGATCTTGTAGATCCTCTGCTGAACCAACAAGTCTTTTACTCTTTGCTGCCATAAGATAAAGTTTTTCTTACTATCGAACTTCTCAAAATCCACCTTGAATCCACTTGATCCCATGACTTTAAACAAGTCAACAACAAATCCCTAATACCCTTCATGATCACACACCAGTAAAACTATCCTTCACAGAAAATTTAACTAGCCCTAGATCCTCTTTCCAAACTTCTATATCACCATTCCTCTATGTAAACAATCTCCACCTCAATCTAGAGACAACCATGAAGCAAACTAGAAGTTTTTAGGATAAAACATGGTGCAACAGATCCTGGATGTAGTAAACTCTAGGTGTCTTCCTTCCTTCCATGCAATACCATTCTGATACCAAATGTTGGAAATATGCGCTCTTCCCACATAGATTGGCATGGCCACTGGTGATTAGCCAAGCAATAAGAATGTACTTCTTACAGATTTCTGTGAAAGCATGATCAAATAAATCAAGAAAAGAGAAGAAGAGAAGAAGAGATTTTTGAGAGAAAAGAGCTTTTATTCAGTATATTTTAGCACTCTTACAACCTAGACCTATTTTCAGTATATATACTTTATAAAGAATCAAGCCCAAGCTCATAGAAAAACTTTTCAAATTCAAACATTCCACGTACATAAAATAATAACCCATGAAAATTGAGCCGGCCCAGTTTTAGACTTCGTCGGCTAACCTACGACTGGGTCGGCTCAGTCTTAGACTGAGTCGACCCAATTGTGTATCATGCTAACAGTCCAAAAATGCTGCTTTCTGTCTAAATTTTACTCTGAGATCTAGCTGATCCAGTCCTAGATTGAGTCGACCCAGTTTTCAACTTAGCCAACTTAGTCTTAGAGTGAGCTAGCCCAATTTTTGAACTTTACTATTGAGACTGATTCTTCTTTCAGCTTGCTCTCATGTTTTCATGACCTATCTTCTCATATTTCTAAGATTTGGGAGTGCCACTTCTGAGCTCACATGCCCTAGCTAACCCAATACATGAAAGCACTCACCGAGCCCATGTACACCCATGTCTCCCATGCTCTCATCCTTTAGATCTAAATCCGATCTATACATGAATTAGCCATCCTAAGACCTCTCAAACTAGGCCTTAAAACCCCTAGGATCAACCTAGACCCTAGCCCAAAATAGACCCTCATGTAACTCTACCCACGCACTGAGCCAGCTCAGTCTCAGTACTGAGCTGGCTAAGTTCCACTGGATTGGCTCAGTCTGAAACTGAGTCAGCTCAGTCTGTACCATGCCAGCAGTTTCAAATGCTCAGCTCTCTATTTTGTCTGTGCTCTGAGACTTAGCCAACCCAGTTTTCGACTGAGCCAACTAACTTATAGAAAATCTTCTTTCTGCAGTCTTGATTCTCTGGCTTTGGTTTTTTGCTTCATCTTGAATCCCAGGTCTCTGAAGTATCAACCAAATCCCTGGAATCCTTGGAGCAAATACCGTGACTCCTCCCATGGCCTCCCAAGATTTGGGAGCACCATAAATCCTCACATAGACCACTTCTTATGAGACATTCTCCGATCAACAATCAGACGGGCTGGTAAAGGGGAGGTCCTGGTCCAATACATAGGTCAACTTTTTCAAACCCAAAATATTTTTGAAGTTCTTTAGCCAATCCTTGTAAATTGATCTAGTCAACATGTGGGTATCTAGAATTCGGACTAGGGGTTTTGATGCAGATATTTTTCTATAGAGATTCAAAGTTTCTAGTTAGACTTATAATTTGACTCAACCAATTTATTTAGGAGTTTTATTTTTTAAAAAAATTAGGCTTTCACTATTTTCTCGGATCCCTACACTTCCTTGCCAGAGATGCAAAAATCTCCACGATCATTGATTTCTATGAAGGGAAATCCTGATTTCCCGATCCAGGTTCGTCCAGATCTGATTAGATCAAGAGATATATTTCAAAAATTTTCTCTTGATCTCAATCAGATCTTGATATATTTCAGATCGGATTCTTATTATTTTAATAAATAAAATAAAATAAGATAAATTAAATCAAATTTAATTTACCTGATTTGGGTAATCCTATTACCCTGTAGATGATCCTGATTGCAGCGGAAGGTTCTGGATGTTAGCCATGCAAGTGCCTGGCCTCTATCGATATCCACTCGGGTTGGATCTGGAGATCCTCTTCTTCTCTATCACACCTCCAAAAATCAGATCTGGATCTGATCTGGAGGATCTTCAAAACTCTTTTGAAGATCTGCAGTCGTCCTTTTGCAGCAGCGCAGCCTTCTTGCTTTTGATCGCCTTTCCTTGATCTGAATCGCACCAACCTAAGTCCAAAACTTTTGGACGTGGAGAGCAAGGGGAGAAGAGACTATGGCATGGAGAAGGAGGGGAGAGGCAGCCTTGGGGCGTGTCTAATTGCATTCACTTAGAATTAGGGTTGGGCGCAGGGTCTTATTTATAGACCTCTTGTGATCCAACTCCTCTTCCTCTCAACCAATCACAACCCTTTGTGAAATCAGATCTAAATCTGATTGGTTGGAATAGAGACCCCTGGATTCCTCCTTAGAGGGCGCCTAAGACCAGTCAAACTGGATTCTTAGTAGAACTCTGATTGGAATCCAAAAGGGAGGTGGAGTCCTTGTCCAACAAGGACTCCTAGGCGCCTCCTACTTGGGCTCACGCCACCCTTGGCGTGCGCCCTTCTCCTTGCCAGGTTCTGGCAGGGGGACAGGCCCCCACCAGCTCTCCAATAGGTGCATGACATGTGGTCAAAAGTCAAAGTGTCAATGGTCAACGTTTGACCAGTCAAAGGTAGACTTTTGACCAAAGTCAAAGAACAAGAAATGGCAGGTGACCAAAAATGGCAGGTAATGTCTTACAAATAAGACAACCTTATTCTGACTTGGACAACCTCCAGTCAGACCATATGAAGGCCTCTGATTGAGCACAAACTCCTTTGGCTCAGTCAGGACAACTTATTTATGATAGTAAAAGAAGAACGTTAGGTTCAATCGAGTGCTAGCACGATTTCCTTGAACCTAATTGAATCTCATTCAGATCAATTGAACTAGATCAGTTCAATTGATGATCACCAGATTCAAACCCTTGTTTGTGTGACCCAGTTAGGTTCAGTTCTGTATGGTAATGGGATATGTCATGATCTCTATCATCGACATCATCGAAACTCCTTTCGATGGATCAGAACTCTTCTGATTCGAACAGCTAGAATGATCGATCATCTAAATCATTCTAATTGCTCCCAAAATCCACCAGTGACACCTAGCAGTATATGGTGGCAACCCATCAGAGCTGAAGGTGAACCTCTTGGTGCAGCTACCTGTGTGATTAAGTTCTTCTATCTTGAGCCCCGATCAGATTAGGGTTAAGGTGAACTCGTCAAACCCTAGTCTCTGTCATATGATGTAATCATTCGATTCGAGTCCAATGTGAAAATCTAAATAGAAACTCTTTCTATTATTTCACTCTGCCATGGCCATGGATTTCTGGACTTGATTCTCATGATCATCATAGGGCTACTCCTCTACCACCGAGGTAGATAGATTCCATCTTGATGCAATCCAGTTCCTACAATGAACATGCTATAGCCAACATACACCTCAGGGTTCCATATGGCTAGGAGACCGAGTAATGGTGTAGTCAAACTATAACACCCTCAAGGTGAACTGCCGATGCATCTCAGGTCAAAGAACCAGACACACTACTGCAGCATCGAGTCAGTCATTGACGAGAAGGTAGACTTCCTAATGACTACTCGAGGTGGTCACGCTCAGTGCCCTCGTTCTCTAACGAGTACCTGTACTCTCGCTCCGGTGTCTCCACACCGTAGACTCAAGACTCATCTACTAAAGAGAAGCGATTCGTACACCAACCTTCCGGATCAATCACCATCCTCGTGATGATCCTATGGTCGGGAGCATGTTTATGAGTTAATAATGATTATTCATGTCTTAAATTTTCAACTCTTGAAAATATGAATTATCATTACCATTAACTCAAAGGATGTATCACAGACACTAAATACACATATGTGATAGAAAATAACCCATTTTATTAATTATAGTCAAAATTATAATTTTGCCCCTAGAAGTGTATTACAAGTGTCAGCCAATTCTGGCTTCTAGGGCACATATATCTAACAATCTCCCACTTGTCCTAAAGCCAATTGGCTACAAGTCTAAGTCCCATCTTCTCAAGGTGGGCTTCGATCTTCTGCTGGCCCAACGGCTTTGTAAGTGGGTCTGCCACATTATCTGCGGAGTTGACTCTCTTGACCTCAACGTAACCTTTCTCAAGGTAATCGCGGATGAGATGGTATCACCGTTTGCTTGGAACTCTTCCAGCACAAACAGTCTGCCAGATGTCGACTTTCGATCATCTATATCGGACATGAAGTCCGAGTCTGTGTATCCCTGGACTTGGAGTTCTCCGTTACCAAAGACCAACATCATATCCTTAGTTCTTCTCAAGTACTTAAGGATACATTTCACAGAAGTCCAGTGTTCTTCACCTGGATTTGACTGATATCTGCTTGTGACACTCACAGCATGGGCTATATCAGGTCGTGTACATAGCATGGCATACATGAGGCTCCCTATTGCAGAAGCATAAGGGATCTTGCTCATGCGTTCTATTTCCTCAGGTGTGCTGGGGCACATCTTCTTGGAAAGATGAATACCATGTCTGAAGGGTATTAATCCCCTCTTAGAGTTTTCCATACTAAACCTCTTTAGTACTTCCTCTATGTACATCTTCTGTGAAAGTCCTAGCATCCTATTCGGTCTATCCCTATAGACCTTAATTCCTAGAATAAAGGATGCTTCACCTAGGTCTTTCATGGAGAATTCCTTGGACAACCACATCTTGACTGATGTCAACATGGGAATATCATTCCCAATAAGGAGGATGTCATCCACGTACAATACGAGGAAGACAACAGCGCTCCCACTGACCCTTTTGAAAACACATGGTTCCTCTTCATTTTTGATGAAACCAAACTTTTTGATCACATCATTGAAACGAGTGTTCCAGCTCCGAGATGCTTGCTTAAGTCCATATATGGACCTTTGCAGCTTGCAAACCTTGTGATCAGTATCACTGGATGTGAAACCTAGCGGCTGTTCCATATAGATATCTTCCTCAAGATATCCATTTAGGAATGCCGTTTTCACGTCCATTTGCCATATTTCATAATCGAAATAGGCTGCAACAGCAAGCAATGTGCGGATGGATTTTAGCATAGCTACCTGGGGAAAAGGTATCCTGATAGTCAATGCCTTCACGTTGACTATAACCTTTTGCCACCAGTCTAGCCTTGAATGTCTCCACATTCCCATCTGCACCAATCTTTCTCTTGAAGATCCATTTACACCCAATAGGTACTATACCTTCTGGTGGATCTACCAAGGTCCAGACTTGGTTTGAGTGCATCGAGTCGATTCTCTGACTTCATTGCCTCAAGCCATTTCTCGGAGTCGATATCTGATATCGCCTCGTTGTAGGTTTTGGGATCATCACCATGAGCACCATTACCTATGAGGAACATTTCCTCTACGTCCTCTGAAATAATACCTAAGTATCTTTCAGGGGGACGGGAAACTCTTTCCGATCTACGAGGTGGAGGAGGTAGTGTTCTTATTGGCTCAACCTGATTTGGTTCCACTTGGTCCTTAGCTCGTTCTGCTTGTGAGACTTTCTCATCAAGCTTAATCTGCTTTCCAATGCCACTATCTTGAATAAACTATTTTTCAAGAAATATGGCATGTCGACTCACAATCACATTGTGGTCTTCTGGAATGTAGAAATAGTATCCTAATGACTCTTTAGGATATCCTATGAATCGAGCTCTAAAGGACCTAAACTCTAACTTGTCCGCTTGTTGTCTTTTGACATGAGCCGGACAACCCCAAATTCTGAGATGACTCAGACTTGGTTTCTTACCGTGCCATATCTCATACGGTGTGGTAGGAACGGTTTTAGAGGGAACCCTATTCAGTAAATAGATTGAAGTTAATAATGAATGTCCCCAAAGAAAATCAGGGAGGTCTGTGAAGCTCATCATGGATCGAACCATATCCAATAGAGTCCGATTTCTCCATTCTGAAACCCCGTTGAGTTGAGGTGTTCCTGGTGGAGTCCATTGAGAGACTATGCCATTTTCCTTAAGATAGTCTAGGAATTCCCGGCTAAGGTATTCACCTCCTCGATCTGATCGAAGAACCTTAATGGGTTTTCCAGTTTGTTTTTCTACTTCATGTCTGAATTCTTTGAACTTTTCAAAAGCTTCAGACTTGTGTCTCATAAGATACACATACCCATACCTAGACAGATCATCGGTAAAGGTAATGAAGTAGACAAAATTGCCTCTAGCCGGCACATCGAATGGGCCGCACACATCAGTATGTACTAGGGCAAGGAGATCTGTGGCCCTCTCCCCATGTCCAACAAAAGGGAGTTTAGTCATTTTGCCTTGAAGACAAGATTCACAAGTTGGATATGACTCAAAAGTCAATGGACTCAATAGCCCATTTTTCTCCAATTTGTTAATCCTATCTTCTGCTATATGACCTAATCTCAGGTGCCATAGATATCTGTCGTTTGGACTATCCCTAGGTCGTTTGGCATTCACGTTTTGCTCGATAGTTAAAATAGGTACATCAATATGCAACTGATAAAGACCATTAACAAGGAAACCATTTGCAATTTTATTTCTTTCATAAAGAATGTTACAATGGTCCTTAAAGAAGGTGATCACATAACCTTCTTGTGCTAAGCATGAAACAGAAATCAAATTCCTGCTAGCTGCAGGCACATAATAACAGTCTTTTAAAACTAAGTCTAAACCAGATGGTAATCGCAGAGGGTATGTTCCCACGGCTACTGCAGCAACTCTTGCTCCATTACCGATGCGTAGGATCATGTCTCCATCCCTCAGCCTCCTGCTATCCTCAAGACCCTGCATAGAAGTGCACAGATGAGCACTAGAACCAGAGTCAAGCACCCAACTGGATGCAGAAGAAACCGTAAGGTTAGACTCAATAACGAGCATACCTCCAGAAGGACCTTCCTTCTTGTTCTTCAGGGTGGCCAGGTAAGTAGGGCAGTTCCGCTTCCAATGGCCGTCGCTGTTGCAATGGAAACACTTTCCTTTGCCATCGACCTTCTTCTTCGGTTCTGCCTTCTTCTTCTTTGATCCTTCCACCTTTTGCTTTTTCACAGACTTCTTTTTCTTTCCATAAGACTTTCTTTTGGAAGAAGTCCGTTCCATAGCAAGAACTGAGCCTTTAGAACCTTTCATAGAAAGCTCAGCGGTAACCAGCATATTCATCAACTCGGCCAAGGAATTTTGA
This sequence comes from Cocos nucifera, assembly GCA_006176705.1. NCBI lineage: Eukaryota > Viridiplantae > Streptophyta > Magnoliopsida > Arecales > Arecaceae > Cocos > Cocos nucifera. The sequence goes on along the minus strand of QRFJ01001948.1, from coordinate 129,993 downwards.
AGTTTATGCATGTGGTAATTCATGATGAATTGCCCATATGCATCAGTCAAGGATTGCAGAATAATATCGTTCTGCAGATCCAAGTCCAACTTCACACCGAGCTTCTCAAGCTCTTCCATGTCCTTGATCATTGTCAGACAGTGATCTTGGACTGACTGCCCATCACGCATCTTAGCCTTAAAAAGTCATTTTCGTGACTTGATATTTGGCTGCGCGACTCTGTTCACCAAACATCTCCTGCAGGTGAGCCAACATTTGGCGAGCAGTCCCGATATCTTCATGTTGGCGCTGGAGCTCATCAGACATCGAGCCCAACATGTAGTATCTGGCCTTATTGTCTTCGTCAATCCATTTTTCCAGAGACGCTCTCTGTTCAAGTGGATGGACGAGCTGGTAAGGTGGGAGGGTCCTGGTCCAAAACATGTGTTAACTTCTCTGAACCCAAAACAATTTTGTAGTTCCTGAGCCAATCTTTATAATTGGGTCCAGTCAGTCTATGTGTGTCTAGGATACGTGCCAGTGGGTTGGACGCAGACATTTTCCTGTAGAGAGTCAAAGATTCTAGTTAGATACTGTAATTTTGACTTGACCAATTTGTTTAGGGATTTTATTTTTAAACAAATTAGCTCCCACTATTTTCTCGGATCCCTACACTCCCTCTGTAGAGATGCGAAAATCTCCACGATTGATGATTTCTAGTGGGTGGTGCGGTCTCACCAACTGACTCATCACCTCACCTAACAGTTATTGGTGATGGGTTAGCCAATGAGTGAACAACTCTTGTTCAATGATTCTCTAATCATGGTGCACCCAAACTTGGTCTCTAATTCATGAATCTCACCGTATCCGGAATATTGATCCACTCCTTAGTTAAGTCAGACCCACCATTTGCATAGACTGGGTTCCTAATTGGGTCTCTCACCGTATCCAGAATATTGAGCCCAACTCATCCTCCAGCCCATAGCATCCAATGCCTAATAGACATGGTTGCGTCTTCCCGGTGCAACTGAGCCACTGTATCCAGCCGAGAACAATCAACCCCGGGAAGGGCCCGCACGTCTACAATGGTGGAAGACCTCAGACTTAATCTTTTCTTAGGGAGAATTGATTCAGGTCTCATTAAACTAGACTTGGCTTAGTCATAACAATTATGACTAACCTAGTGGCATGGGTTCAGCTCGGATTATTGACCACCTCAGATCAGAACTGTGTCAACAGATATGGCCAGGTAAGTGAGACCGGTGGAAGGAATATGCCGTTAACTCGCACAAGAACGCATTCAGGTCGAGTAGCTTCCAATTAAAAACCAGTCGGTCGTCTGTGCCAAACTTACCTTAGACACCAAATTGTTGAGTCAGAACCAATTGGGTTAGCCTACAATCCAGACTCTAACCTCTGAGCCTAATTAGGTCTTGCTTGATCGTGACTCGATCTTGACCCAGACTTAATCCTATTAGGCTGGTCAATTTAAGCATTGTTGATCCCATCTAACCAACTCTTGATTCGGTTTGATCAACCGCTTAGACCTAATTGAGCTACCCAAGCCCGAACCCAGTATTATGAATATGTCTTAGATCTGAAATTCTCAATTTTAGACCTAATTAATATTCCATAAACTTAATTCTTAATTAAGTTGGGTTCATAAACAAAATATGCACAATAAATCCTAGGGTTTCAGGATCTAGGGTTTTGCAGAAAGTAAGTTTTGGGTTTCTGATTAAGGACGAACACGCAGCACCCCTACACGTCATAAGAACACCCCATCGAATGGGAAGAGAGGGCCTTTAAACCCTTCTTCGTTCTTATGACCGGACGGCCAAGAGGAACGCCTTAATCAGGAACATGTAAATACTACAAAACAGTTATAGATCTATATCATATATCTCATATACAAATTTAGATCTAATCAAGGCATATTTTGCATACATCTCATGTATCAAATCATGCATGTTTTCAGATCTAAATTATCTCATAATAATCTAAAAAATTAGATTTAAATTGATCTAATCAAAATAAATTCTAATCTAGACAATTATGTAGAACTATTCTACAACTAGTCTAGACATGCATCAATCATATCTCATATGATATTTAAAATTAAATAATTTTTATTTGCTGTTTATCAGATGTTATTATAACACTTATAATATCAAAAAATAGTAAATAAGAAGATCTAAAATATGATTTAATCAGATTAAATCAAAGACATGCAAAACTATTCTATAGAACTATTCTATTCTAGAACTAGTCATGCATATCTTCATGTTCTTAGATCCAAATCATTTAATTTTAATTTTTTCTGATTTCAGATCTGATCACATCTCATGTGACATCTGAAATCACTTTATTTTCTAATTAAAATAAAATTAAAATCAGATCTAAACAATTTTAGAACCATGGCTCTGATACCAGTTGAAGGGAAATCCTGATTTCCCGGTCCAGGTTCGTTCAGATCTGATTAGATCAAGAGATATATTTCAAAAATTTTCTCTTGATCTCAATCAGATCTTGATATATTTTAGATCTGATTCTTATTATTTTAATAAATAAAATAAAATAAGATAAATTAAATCAAATTTAATTTACCTGATTTGGGTAATCCTATTACCCTGTAGATGATCCTGATTGCAGCGGAAGGTTCTGGATCTTAGCCACGCAAGCGCCTGGCCTCTACCGGTATCCACTCGGGTTGGATCTGGAGATCCTCTTCTTCTCTATCACACCTCCAAAAATTCAGATCTGGATCTGATCTGGAGGATCTTCAAAACTCTTTTGAAGATCTGCAGTCGTCCTTTTGCAGCAGCGCAGCCTTCTTGCTTTTGATCGCCTTTCCTTGATCTGAATCGCACCAACCTAAGTCCAAAACTCCTTTTGGACGTGGAGAGCAAGGGGAGAAGAGACTATGGCATGGAGAAGGAGGGGAGAGGCAGCCTTGGGGCATGTCTAATTTCATTAGAATTAGGGTTGGGCGCAGGGTCTTATTTATAGACCTCTTGTGATCCAACTCCTCTTCCTCTCAACCAATCACAACCCTTTGTGAAATCAGATCTAAATCTGATTGGTTGGAATAGAGACCCCTGGATTCCTCCTTAGAGGGTGCCTAAGACCAGTCAAACTGGATTCTTAGTAGAACTCTGATTGGAATCCAAAAGGGAGGTGGAGTCCTTGTCCAACAAGGACTCCTAGGCGCCTCCTACTTGGGCTCACGCCACCCTTGGCGTGCGCCCTTCTCCTTGCCAGGTTCTGGCAGGGGGACAGGCCCCCACCAGCTCTCCAATAGGTGCATGACATGTGGTCAAAAGTCAAAGGGTCAATGGTCAACGTTTGACCAGTCAAAGGTAGACTTTTGACCAAAGTCAAAGAACAAGAAATGGCAGGTGACCAAAAATGGCAGGTAATGTCTTACAAAATAAGACAACCTTTTCTGACTTGGACAACCTCCAGTCAGACCATATGAAGGCCTCTGATTGAGCACAAACTCCTTTGGCTCAGTCAGGACAACTTATTTATGATAGTAAAAGAAGAACGTTAGGTTCAATCGAGTGCTAGCACGATTTTCCTTGAACCTAATTGAATCTCATTCAGATCAATTGAACTAGATCAGTTCAATTGATGATCACCAGATTCAAACCCTTGTTTGTGTGACCCAGTTAGGTTCAGTTCTGTATGGTAATGGGATATGTCATGATCTCTATCATCGACATCATCGAAACTCCTTTCGATGGATCAGAACTCTTCTGATTCGAACAGCTAGAATGATCGATCATCTAAATCATTCTAATTGCTCCCAAAATCCACCAGTGACACCTAGCAGTATATGGTGGCAACCCATCAGAGCTGAATGTGAACCTCTTGGTGCAGCTACCTGTGTGATTAAGTTCTTCTATCTTGAGCCCCGATCAGATTAGGGTTAAGGTGAACTCGTCAAACCCTAGTCTCTGTCATATGATGTAATCATTCGATTCGAGTCCAATGTGAAAATCTAAATAGAAACTCTTTCTATTATTTCACTCTACCATGGCCATGGATTTCTGGACTTGATTCTCATGATCATCATAGGGCTGCTCCTCTACCACCGAGGTAGATAGATTCCATCTTGATGCAATCCAGTTCCTACAATGAACATGCTATAGCCAACATACACCTCAGGGTTCCATATGGCTAGGAGACCGAGTAATGGTGTAGTCAAACTATAACACCCTCAAGGTGAACTGCCGATGCATCTCAGGTCAAAGAACCAGACACACTACTGCAGCATCGAGTCAGTCATTGACGAGAAGGTAGACTTCCTAATGACTACTCGAGGTGGTCACGCTCAGTGCCCTCGTTCTCTAACGAGTACCTGTACTCTCGCTCCGGTGTCTCCACACCGTAGACTCAAGACTCATCTACTAAAGAGAAGCGATTCGTACACCAACCTTCCGGATCAATCACCATCCTCGTGATGATCCTATGGTCGGGAGCTGTTTATGAGTTAATAATGATTATTCATGTCTTAAATTTTCAACTCTTGAAAATATGAATTATCATTACCATTAACTCAAAGGATGTATCACAGACACTAAATACACATATGTGATAGAAAATAACCCATTTTATTAATTATAGTCAAAATTATAATTTTGCCCCTAGAAGTGTATTACAAGTGTCAGCCAATTCTGGCTTCTAGGGCACATATATCTAACACAATTTTGCCCTAGAAGTGTATTACCAAATGTCAGCCAATTCTTGGCTTCTAGAGAAATGTTCCTCATAGGTAATGGTGCTCATGGTGATGATCCCAAAACCTACAATGAGGCGATATCAGATATCGACTCCGAGAAATGGCTAGAGGCAATGCAGTCAGAAATTGACTCGATGCACTCAAACCAAGTCTGGATCTTGGTAGATCCACCAGAAGGTATAGTACCTATTGGGTGTAAATGGATCTTCAAGAGAAAGATTGGTGCAGATGGAAATGTGGAGACATTTAAGGCTAGACTAGTGGCAAAAGGTTATAGTCAATGCGAAGGCATTGACTATCAGGATACCTTTTCCCCAGTGGCTATGCTAAAATCCATCCGCACATTGCTTGCCATTGCAGCCTATTTCGATTATGAAATATGGCAAATGGATGTGAAAACGGCATTCCTAAATGGATATCTTGAGGAAGATATCTATATGGAACAGCCGCTAGGTTTCACATCCAGTGATACTGATCACAAGGTTTGCAAGCTGCAAAGGTCCATATATGGACTTAAGCAAGCATCTCGGAGCTGGAACACTCATTTCAATGATGTGATCAAAACATTTGGTTTCATCAAAAATGAAGAGAAACCGTGTGTTTTCAAAAGGGTCAGTGGGAGCGCTGTTATCTTCCTCGTATTGTACGTGGATGACATCCTCCTTATTGGGAATGATATTCCCATGTTAACAATAGTTAAAATATGGTTGTCCAAGGAATTCTCCATGAAAGACCTAGGCGAAGCATCCTTTATTCTAGGA
>QRFJ01001948.1:64703-123509 GCA_006176705.1 Cocos nucifera | reverse complement strand
GTCGAGGTCAAGAGAGTCAACTCCACAGATAATGTGGCAGACCCACTTACAAAGCCGTTGGGCCAGCAGAAGATCGAAGCCCACCTTGAGAAGATGGGACTTAGACTTGTAGCCAATTGGCTTTAGGACAAGTGGGAGATTGTTAGATATATGTGCCCTAGAAGCCAGAATTGGCTGACACTTGTAATACACTTCTAGGGGCAAAATTATAATTTTGACTATAATCAATAAAATGGGTTATTTTCTATCACATATGTGTATTTAGTGTCTGTGATACATCCTTTGAGTTAATGGTAATGATAATTCATATTTTCAAGAGTTGAAAATTTAAGACATGAATAATCATTATTAACTCATAAAATGCTCCCGACCATAGGATCATCACGAGGATGGTGATTGATCCGGAAGGTTGGTGTACAATCGCTTCTCTTTAGTAGATGAGTCTTGAGTCTACGGTGTGGAGACACCGGAGCGAGAGTAGGTACTCGTTAGAGAACGAGGGCACTGAGCGTGACCACCTCGAGTAGTCATTAGGGAGTCTACCTTCTCGTCAATGACTGACTCGATGCTGCAGTAGTGTGTCTGGTTCTTTGACCTGAGGTGCATCGGCAGTTCACCTTGAGGGTGTTATAGTTTGACTACACCATTACTCGGTCTCCTAGCCATATGGAACCCTGAGGTGTATGTTGGCTATAGCATGTTCATTGTAGGAACTGGATGCATCAAGATGGAATCTATCTACCTCGGTGGTAGAGGAGCAGCCCTATGATGATCATGAGAATCAAGTCCAGAAGCCCATGGCCATGGCAGAGTGAAATAATAGAAAGAGTTTCTATTTAGATTTTCACATTGGACTTCGAATCGAATGATTACATCATATGACAGAGACTAGGGTTTGACGAGTTCACCTTAACCCTAATCTGATCGGGGCTCAAGATAGAAGAACTTAATCACACAGGTAGCTGCACCAAGAGGTTCGCATTCAGCTCTGATGGGTTGCCACCATATACTGCTAGGTGTCACTGGTGGATTTTGGGAGCAATTAGAATGATTTAGATGATCGATCATTCTAGCTGTTCGAATCAGAAGAGTTCTGATCCATCGAAAGGAGTTTCGATGATGTCGATGATAGAGATCATGACATATCCCATTACCATACAGAACTGAACCTAACTGGGTCACACAAACAAGGGTTTGAATCTGGTGATCATCAATTGAACTGATCTAGTTCAATTGATCTGAATGAGATTCAATTAGGTTCAAGGAAATCGTGCTAGCACTCGATTGAACCTAACGTTCTTCTTTTACTATCATAAATAAGTTGTCCTGACTGAGCCAAAGGAGTTTGTGCTCAATCAGAGGCCTTCATATGGTCTGACTGGAGGTTGTCCAAGTCAGAAAAGGTTGTCTTATTTTGTAAGACATTACCTGCCATTTTTGGTCACCTGCCATTTCTTGTTCTTTGACTTTGGTCAAAAGTCTACCTTTGACTGGTCAAACGTTGACCATTGACACTTTGACTTTTGACCACATGTCATGCACCTATTGGAGAGCTGGTGGGGGCCTGTCCCCCTGCCAGAACCTGGCAAGGAGGAGGGCGCACGCCACCCTTGGCGTGTGCCCAAGTTGGAGGCGCCTAGGAGTCCTTGTTGGACAAGGACTCCATCTCCTTTTTGGATTCCAATTAGAGTTCTTCTAAGAACCAACTTTGACTGGTCTTAGGCACCCTCTAAGGAGGAATCCAGGGGACTCTATTCCCACCAATCAGATTTAGATCTGATTTCACAAAGGGTTGTGATTGGTTGGGAAGAAGAGGAGTTGGATCACAGTTAGTCTATAAATAAGACCCTGCGCCCAACTCAAATTAAGATGAATGATTGAATCAGAATTTCCCCATGCCCCAAGGCTGCCTCTCCCCTCCTCCATGCCAAACCACCTTCTCCCCTTGCTCTCCACGTCCAAAAGGAGTTTTGGATTTTGGTTGGTGCGATTCAGATCAAAGAAAGGCGATCAAAAGCAAGAAGGCTGCGCTGCTGCAAAGGACGACTGCTGATCTTCAAAAGAGAGTTTTGAAGATCCTCCAGATCAGATCCAGATCTGATTTTTGGAGGTGTGATAGAGAAGAAGAGGATCTCCAGATCCAAGCCCGAGTGGATACCGGTAGAGGCCAGGCGCTTGCGTGGCTAGATCCAGAACCTTCCGCTGCATACAGGATCATCAACGGGTAATTGGATTACCCAAATTAGGTAAATTAAATTTGATTTAATTTATCTTTATTTTATTTTATTTATTAAAATAATAAGAATTAGATTTGAAACATTCCAGATCTGATACAGATCAAAGAAAAAAATTTTTGAAATATATCTCTTGATCTGAGTAGATCTGAATGAACCTACATCGAAAAATCAGGATTTCCCTTCAGCAGCTGCTAAGCAAAAGAGATCCTACAATTTCAAAGTGGTATAGAGGTGCAAGCACAGGTCTTCAGTGGTGGAGGTGGTCATCCCAAAGGCCTCAAAGGTGCACAATAGCTAAAGAAGATTGGCGGAGGCGATATTTGCATAGGTGCTGTCGAGTGTGCAGGGATAGTGAGATCATACAAGAAGGCATTGTCGAGGGATTTGCTAAGGCTTAGGGCACCAAGGTGGAGATTATGAGGATTTGTGGTGCTCTTAAGCCTTGGAGGGCCATGGGAGGAGTCACGGTGTTAGCTTCAGGGATTCCAGGGGCATGGTTGGTGCTTCGGAGATCTGGGATTTAAGGTGAAGCAAGGAACCAAAGTCAAGAAATCAATACTACAGAAAGAAGATTTTCTGCAGGTTAGCTGGCTAAGTCCAAAACTGAATCGGCTAAGTCTCAGAGCATAGGCAAAATAGAGAACAAAGTGTTTGGGACTGCTGGCATGACATAGGACTAGGTCGGCTCAAGTTTAGATTGAGCCGATCCACTAAAACTTAGCCAGCTCAGTGCTGAGACTGAACCGGCTTAGTGTGTGGGCAGAGTTATGCAAGGGTCTATTTTGGGCTAGGGTCTTGGTTGATCTTAGGAATTTTAAGGCCTAGTTTGAGAGGTCTTAAGGTGGCTAATTCATATATGGGTTGGGTCTAGATCCAGAGGATTAGAGCATGGGAGACATGGGTGTACATGGGCTCGGTGAGTGCTTTCATGTATTGGGTTAGCCAAGGAAGTTTTTGGTCGGTTCTAATGGCTATGTATAAATACATAGGTTGTATTATGGTTTTCAAGGTTGAAATCAATATACAGATCTTTTCTCCCTCAATTCTTTCTTATTCTCTTCTCTCTAAAGTTGCCACCCTAAGATTCTTGAAGAAGCCCTAGAAAGAGGGGGCATCTCCCTCAAGCCCAAGGAGGAAGGCACTCCATCATAGATCCAGATGGAGGATCGATGGTTTGCTGCTCATAGAGAATGTCATAGGTTTCTTCAGATCCATGCTAAAGATCAGGGGCTTCTGCAATATGGTATCGGGGCTTGTGATGCCAAGGATGATTGGTATTCAAGTGATATCATGGAACATCAGTTGGTATTAGGAAGAAGTGATGCTAGTTGGTGCGCTTACAGTCTGAAGATCATAACAAAATAAGGTGCCACATGTTGGGCTCAATGTTAGATGAATTACAGCACCAACATGAAGATATCTGGACTGCTCGCCAAACGTTGGCACACCTATAAAAGTTGTTCGGTGAATAGAGTTGTGCAGTGCATTATCATGTCTCGAAGAGACGTTCTAAGGCACAAATGCGTGATGTGCATTTGATCCAAGATTATTACTTGGCAATGATCAAGGACCTAAAGAGCTTGAGAAGCTCAGAGTCTTGATGGTCAAGGAACTATAGATTGATGTAATCCTGCAGTCCTTGATTGATTCGTATGGACAGTTCATTAAGAACTTCCATATGATTAAGCTCCAATGCACCTTGGCTGAGTTAATAAATATACTGGTTACTACTAAGCAAACTTTAAAGGGTTCAAAGGGCTCAATTCTGGCTATGGAGTAGACTTCTTCCAACAGAAAGTCTTTTTTAAAGAAGAAGAAGTCTACGAAGAAGCAGAAAATAGAAGGAGAAAAGAAGGGTGAGCTGAAGAAGAAGGCCACGGAGAAGAAAAGTATTTCCATTGCAACTCTGATGGCCATTGAAAGTGGGACTGCCCTGCATACTTGGCCAGCTTGAAGAACAAGTAGGAAGAAGGACCTTCTGAAGGAATGCTCGTCATTGAGTCTATCAAACAAAATATGAATGCCATAGGATCAAAATGATCTAGAGATAGTGTTAATGAAAGGTACCTATGGCACCTTAGGCTAGGTCATATAGCTGAAGATAGGATCAACAAATTGGAGAAATCCAGACTAATGGGTCCGTTGACTTTCAAGTCATACCTGATTTATGAATCATGCCTTTAAGGCAAAATGACTAAAGCTTCCTTTTGTTGGGACATGGGGAAAGGGCCACAGATCTCCTTGCCCTAGTACATACTAGATGTGTGCGGCCCATTCGATGTATCGGCTCAGAGGCAATTTATGTCTACTTCATTATCTTTATCGATGATCTATCTAGGTATGGGTATGTGTATCTTGATGACGACATAAGTCTGAAGCCATTGAAAAGTTCAAAGAAGTTCAGACATGAAGTAGAAAAAGCAAACTCGAAAAGCCCATTAAGGTTCTTTCGATCAGATCGAGGAGGTGAATACCTTAGCCGAAAATTTTTAGACTATCTCAAGGAATAATGGCATAGTCTCTCAAAATGGACTCCACCAGGAAACACCTCAATCTCAATGGAAATTTCAGAATGGAGAAAATCGGACTCTATTGGATATGGTTCTGATCCATGATGAGCTTCACAGACCTTCCAAATTTTCTTTGGGGTTAACTTCAATTTAGTTACTGAATAGGGTTCCCATCTAAAACCGTTCCTACCACACCGTATGAGATATGGCATGGTAAGAAAGCCAAGTCTGAGTCATCTCAGAATTTGGGGTTGTCCGAGTCATGTCAAAAGACAACAAGTGGACAAGTTAGAGTTCTAGGTCCTTAGAGCTCGATTCATAGGATATCCTAAAGAGTCATTAGGATACTATTTCTACATTCCAAAAGAAGACCACAATGATGATTGTGAGTCGACATGCCATTATTTTACTTGAAAAATAGTTTATTCAAGATAGATGGCATTGGAAAGATAGATTAAGACTTCGATGAGAAAGTCTCACAAAAAGCAATGAGCTAAGGACCTCAGTGGAACCCAGTTAGTCAGGTTGAGCCAATAAGAACACTACCTCCTCCACCTCGTAGAGTCGGAAATAGGATTTTCCATCCCTCCTGAAAGATACTTAGGTATTATTTCAGAGGATGTAGAGGAAATGTTCCTCATAGGTAATGGTGCTCATGGTGATGATCCCAAAACCTACAATGAGGCGATATCAGATATCGACTCCGAGAAATGGTTAGAGGCAATAAAGTCAGAAATTGACTCGATGCACTCAAACCAAGTCTGGACCTTGGTAGATCCACCAGAAGGTATAGTACCTATTGGGTGTAAATGGATCTTCAAGAGAAAGATTGGTGCAGATGGGAATGTGGAGACATTTAAGACTAGGCTAGGTGGAGTCAAAAGGCATTGACTATCAGGATACCTTTCTCGTCAGTGGCCTAAAATCCATCCGCACATTGCTTGCCATTGCAGCCTATTTCGATTATGAAATATGGCAAATGGACGTGAAAACGGCAGTTCATAAATGGATATCTTGAGGAAGATATCTATATGGAAACAGCCGCTAGGTTTCACATCCAGTGATACTGATCACAAAGGTTTGCAAGCTGCAAAGGATCCATATATGGACTTAAGCAAGCATCTCGGAGCTGGAACACTCGTTTCAATGATGTGATCAAATTAGTTTGGTTTCATCAAAAATGAAGGAGGAAACCATGTGTTGTTCAAAAGGGTCAGTGGGAGCGCTGTTGTCTTCCTCGTATTGTACGTGGATGACATCCTCCTTATTGGGAATGATATTCCCATGTTGACATCAGTCAAAGTATGGTTGTCCTAAGGAAATTCTCCTATGAAAGACCTAGGTGAAGGCATCCTTTGATTCTAGGAATTAAGGTCTATAGGGATATACTAAAGAGGATGCTAGGACTTTCTCTCTAATAGAGGAGGTACTGAAGAGGTTCAGCATAGTGAACTCTAGGACCAGGAGTATGCAGACTCAAATCTTATGTCTGATAAAGATGATTGAAAGTCGATATCTAAAAGTGTTGTTCCTATGAAGCACTGGTGAAGCACTGTAAGTTGGAAGAGTTTCAAGAAGATGGTTTCACCTAATCCAGCGATTACCTCGAGAAGGATACATTGAGGTTAAGGGAGTTGACTCCATAGACCATGCGATTGACCCACTTGATGAAGCCTTTAGGCCCATAGAAGATCGAAGCCCACCTTGAGAAGATGGGACTTAGACTTGTAGCCAATTGGCTTTAGGACAAGTGGGAGATTGTTAGATATATGTGCCCTAGAAGCCAGAATTGGCTGACACTTGTAATACACTTTCTAGGGGCAAAATTATAATTTTGACTTAAAATTAATTAAAAATGGGTTATTTTTCTATCACATATGTGTATTTAGTGTCTGTGATACATCCTTTGAGTTAATGGTAATGATAATTCATATTTTCAAGAGTTGAAAATTTAAGACATGAATAATCATTATTAACTCATAAAATTGCTCCTGACCATAGGATCATCACGAGGATGGTGATTGATCCTAAAAGGTTGGTGTACAATCACTTCTCTTTAGGATAGATGAGTCTTGAGTCTACGGATGTGGAGACACCGGAGCGAGAGTATAGGTACTCGTTAGAGAACGAGGGTACTAAGTGTGACCACCTCGAGCAGTTATAAGGAAGCCTACCTTCTCATCAATGATTAGCTCGATGCTACAGCATGTGTCTAGTTCTTTGACCTAGGGTGCATCGATAGTTCACCTTGAGGGTGTTATAGTTTGACTACACCATAACTCGATCTCCTAGCCATTCAAAATCCTGAGGTGTATGTTGGCTATAGCATGTTCATTATAGAAATTGGATCACACCAAGATGGGATCTATCAACCTCTGTAAAGGAGAAGTAGTCCTATGATGATTATAAGATCGAGTCCTAAAATCCATAGCTATGGTAGTGTGAAATAATAGAAAAGAGTTTCTAATTAGGGTTTCATATCGGACTCGAATTGAATGATTCATTCATATGATGGGTATTGGTTTGATGAGTTCACCTTAACCCTAATCCTGTCGAAGCTCATGATAGAAGAACCCAATCATAGAGGTAGCTGCATCGAAAGATTCGCTATTCAATTTTGATGGGTTGCCACCATATACTGCTAGGCATTACTAATGGATTTTGGGATCAATTAGAATTATCTTGATGATCGACAATTCTAATTGGGTGAATCGAAAGAGTTTTGATCCATCAAAAGATATTTTGATGATGTCAATGATGGAGATCATGACATGTCCCATTATCATACAGAACTAAATCTAATAAGATCACATAAATAAGGGTTTGGAGCTGGATGTCATCAATTAAGCTAACCCAATTCGATTGATTTGGATTAGATCCAATTAGGCTCAAGAAAATCGTGCTAGCACACAATTGAGCCAAATATTCTCATTTCGTAGTCTTTCTGGATCATCTCGATTGAGCCAAATTAGATTTGGCTCGTTCAGAAGCTTTGTATAGGTTTGTCCTAGTCTGACTAGAACTTGTCTAGATCAGAAAAGTCTTATCCTAACCTGATCTAGGCTTGTCCTAATCCATCGGATGGAAACAGGACAAGACCTGCTAATTTGTAGAACTATTTGGACAAGGCTTATCCAAAAATTCTATAGGAATTTATCTTGATCTAACTGAACCTTGTCATGGCTTGATCAAGACTTGTCCTAAATCCCATAAGGTGGGAATAAGACAAGGATTGTCTTTGCCATATTAGGGCTTGTCCTAAAATCATGAGATGAAATTTGGACAAGCCTCTCCTAGAAATTCTAGATGGATTTTTCTTGATCTGACTAGATCGAGTCCTGGCTAGATCAAGGCCTATTCCAATTAGATTAGGACTTGACATAAATCCATTAGATGGGACTTGAAAAGGTTTTGTCTTAATTCCATAAGATGGGAAAAGGACAAGGGTCAAATGTTGACCCGGATGCAGGAAAGAAAGGGAGAGGGGCGTGCGCCCCCTGGAGACTATCTAGGAGCGCACGCCCCCTTGAGATTTTCATGAGGGAGAGAGGGCCTTGTACCCCTCTTTGATCATGCAACCATATGATAATGTGGAGACCCCCTTTCAAAAGGGCTTTGACTGGGTCAAAAGTTTGAATAAGTTCAAACTCTTGGGAGATAAGAGTTGTGCGCCAACTTCATCTTATCCCAAGTTGTTCCATGCCATTTTTCTTTATTTTTATGTGACAAAAATCTGAAAAAAGGGGGTGTGGGGCATGGAGATCATGGAGGAGTCCTTCTTCATGTTGAACTTTGACCTGTTCAAAGTTATATGCGAAGAGACTCTTGACTAGGTCTATAAAAAGGGCCCTGTTGAAACTGTTGTGCATAGAAAATTCTCTACGATGAAGCCCTGCCAAAATCTTTATCTCCATGCCTCCCTCATCTGATCCTCTTCCTCTTCTTCATGCCCAAGAGTTGGGCAAAACCTATGCGCAAAGATCAAGTCCCATTGGCACAAAGATCAATGAGAGATGATGGTGTTCGTGAGATGAACGTGCAACCTTCGGAGTTTGTTTTGAAGGTTCTACGAGAAGACATCAGATCTAATTTTTAGAGATCAAATCCAGAAGGAGGAGACTTCTAGATCTAATTCGAGTGGATACCAATAAAGGTTGGGCGCGTGCATGGCTCATTCAGAATCTCGGATCAGTCGTCAGATCATCACAATGGAAAAATGGTTTACCCAATCAGGTGATAATTGTTATCACTATTTTTATTTTTATTTTACTTCTAATTTTAGATCAATCTATTAGATTTGAGAACTCTCAGATCTGATCAGATTATAAAAAAATTTTAAAATTATTTTGCTGCAAATCTAATCCGATCAGATGCATCTTGCGATAAGAAAACTCAGTTTTTCCTTCATTAAGCATCCCCAACAATCATGTTTTCAAAAAAAAAGAAAGAAAAATAAAGAAAGTAGAGCTATCGACAAATATTCAACCCACACAGAGCAAAAATGGGTGAAGATATCATTTCATTAAAATCAAAGTTGATTACAAAATAAGGACCTGTAAAATTGGTTACAAAAGAAAAAAAGAAAAAGCCAAAGTTCTAAGAGGGATCAGATTCCTCGGACTTCGGACTGCTAGCCATCACCAAGGATTCCTTCAAGCTAATGATCTCTTTCTCGATCTCCTTTCTCCTAACCAAGTTATTGTGGGACATCCTATCAGTCCTTTGGTAGTTTTCTTCTGACGTCCGTAGTCTTTTTCTTAGAACCTCCGACACGGCTTCAACATCCTTGATAGCTTGCTGTTTGCAAATCAACTGAAGCTTCAATCATTGAATTTTAGCTTTCTCCATCCCAACTAATTCTGAAAGTTCATCTATCATTCTCTTTAGGAAGGCAATCTCCTCCGACTCCCTACTTGTACCAGATTGATTGTTAGATATGTGTGCCCCTAGAAGTCAAATTGGCTGACACTTGTAATACACTTCTAAGGACAAAATTATAATTTTGATTATAAATAATAAAATATGTTATTTTCTATCATAGTGTATATTTAGTGTCTGTGATACATCCTTTGAGTTAATGGTAATGATAATTCATATTTTCAAGAGTTGAAAATTTAAGACATGAATAAAATCATAAAATGCTCCGACCATAGGATCATCATGAGGATGGTGATTGATCCAGAAGGTTGGTGTACAATCGCTTCTCTTTAGTAGATGAGTCTTGAGTCTATGGTGTGGAGACACCGGAGCGAGAGTACAGGTACTCGTTAGAGAACGAGGGCACTGAGCGTGACCACCTCGAGTAGCAGTCATTAAGGAAAGTCTACCTTCTCGTCAATGACTGACTCGATGCTGCAGTGGTGTGTCTGGTTCTTTGACCTGAGGTGCATCGGATAGTTCACCTTGAGGGTGTTATAGTTTGACTACACCATTACTCGGTCTCCTAGCCATATCGGAACCCTGAGGTGTATGTTGGCTATAGCATGTTCATTGTAGGAACTGGATTGCATCAAGATGGAATCTATCTACCTCGGTGGTAGAGGAGCAGCCCTATGATGATCATGAGAATCAAGTCCATAAGCCCATGGCCATGGTAGAGTGAAATAATAGAAAGAGTTTCTATTTAGATTTTCACATTGGACTTGAATCGAATGATTACATTCATATGACAGAAACTAGGGTTTGACGAGTTCACCTTAACCCTAATCTGATCGGGGCTCAAGATAGAAGAACTTAATCACACAGGTAGCTGCACCAAGAGGTTCGCATTCAGCTCTGATGGGTTGCCACCATATACTGCTAGGTGTCACTGGTGGATTTTGGGAGCAATTAGAATGATTTAGATGATCGATCATTCTAGCTGTCTCGAATCAGAAGAGTTCTGATCCATCGAAAGGAGTTTCGATGATGTCGATGATAGAGATCATGACATATCCCATTACCATACAGAACTGAACCTAACTGGGTCACACAAACAAGGGTTTGAATCTGGTGATCATCAATTGAACTGATCTAGTTCAATTGATCTGAATGAGATTCAATTAGGTTCAAGGAAATCGTGCTAGCACTCGATTGAACCTAACGTTCTTCTTTTAACTATCATAAATAAGTTTATCTCTGACTGAGCCAAAGGAGTTTGTGCTCAATCAGAGGCCTTCATATGGTCTGACTGGAGGTTGTCCAGAGTCAGAAAAGGGTTGTCTTAATTTATGAGATAAATCTGAGACAACATCTGCCATTTTCGGTTACCTTTGACTTTGGTCAAAATTTTACCTTTGACATTGGTCAAATATTGACCATTGACACTTTGACTTTCTGACCCATGTGTCATGCACCTATTGGAGAGCTGGTGGGGGCCTTGTCCCCTCGCCTAAAAAGTAGCATAGGTAGGGGGTGCATGCCTAAGGAGGCGTGCACCCATGAAGATAAAAGATGGAGTCCCATATAGATGGGACTCCAGATTGCTTCAAGGGATTAAACTGTGTGGCACTAAGAAGTCTTGTTTGACCCAGTCTTGGCGCCACCTTAGGAGGATTTTGAGTCCCATATAGAATTTAATGCTTCTGCCTTTAGCCCATGACATATAGCCTCTCTCCCTCCTTCTCCATGCCATCCTCTGGTCCTCTCTCTCCTCTCCATGCCCAAGGGCTTTTGGGCATGAACAAGGTGCGATCCAGATCAAAGTGAAAGGCGATCAGAAAAGGAAGAAAGGCTGCACTGCTGCAAGAGGACAACTGCTGATCTTCAAAAGAGTTTTGAAGATCCTCCAAGATCAGATCCAGATCTAATTTTTTGGAGGATGTGATAGAGAAGAAGAGGATCTCCAGATCCAGTCCGAGTGGATACCGGTAGAGGCCAGGCGCTTGCATGGCTAGATCCAGAACCTTCCGCTGCAAACATCAGGATCATCAACAGGGATAATAGGATTACCCTAAAATAAAGATAAATTAAATTTAGATTTAATTTTTATTATTAAATTAATAAAATTAGATCTGAAAATCTCAAATCTGATTAGGATCAAGAAAAAAATTTTTGAAATATATCTCTTGATCTGATCAGATCTGAACGAACCTGGACCAAGAAAATCAGGATTTTTTCCTTCAACTGGTATCAGAGCCAGGTTCTAAAATTTTTAGATCTAATTTTAAATTTATTTTAATTAGAAAATAAGATAATTTTAGATGTCACATGAGATGTGATCAGATCTAAAATTAGAAAAAATTAAAATTAAATGATTTGGATCTAAGATTATGAAGATATGCATGACTAGTTCTAGAATAGAATAGTTCTATAGAATAGTCTTGCATGTTTCATAATTTTAATTTGATTAAATTATATTTTTAGATCTATTTATTTACTATTTTTGATATTATAAGTATTATAATAACATCTAAAAAATAGCAAATAAAAATTATTTAATTTTATCATATGAGATATGATTGATGCATGTCTAGACTAGTTGTAGAATAGTTCTACATAATTATCTAGATTAGAATTTATTTTGATAGATCAATTTAAATCTAATTTTTTAGATTATTATGAGATAATTTAGATCTAAAAATATGCATGATTATGATACATGAGATGTATGCAAAATATGCCATTTTGATTAGATCTAATTTTTATATATGAGATATATGATATAGATCTAAAACTGTTTTGTAGTATTTACATGTTCCTGATTAAGGCGTTCCTCTTGGCCGTCCGGTCATAAGAACGAAGAAGGGTTTAAAGGCCCTCTCTTTCCATTCGATGGGGTGTTCTTATGATGTGTAGGGGTGCTGCGTGTTCGTCCTTAATCAGAAATCCAAAACTTACTTTCTGCAAAACCCTAGATCCTGAAACCCTAGGATTTATTGTGCATATTTTGTTTATGAACCCTACTTAATTAAGAATTAAGATTATGGAAATATTAATTAGGTCTAAAATTGAGAATTTTCAGATCTAAGACATATTCATAATACTGGGTTCGGGCTTGGGTAGCTCAATTAGGTCTAAGCGGTTGATCAAACCGAATCAAGAGTTGGTTAGATGGGATCAACAATGCTTAAATTGACCAGCCTAATAGGATTAAGTCTGGGTCAAGATCGAGTCACGAGTGACGATCAAGCAAGACCTAATTAGGCTCAGAGGTTAGAGTCTGGATTGTAGGCTAACCCAATTGGTTCTGGCTCAACAATTTGGTGTCTAAGGTAAGTTTGGCACATACGACCGACTGGTTTTTAATTGGAAGCTACTCGACCTGAATGCATTCTTGTACGAGTTAATGGCATATTCCTTCCACCGGTCTCACTTACCTGGCCATATCTGTTGACACAGTTCTGATCTGAGGTGGTCAATAATCCGAGCTAACCCATGCCACTAGGTTAGTCATAATTGTTATGACTAATGCCAAGTCTAGTTTAATGAGACCTGAATCAATTCTCCCTAAGAAAAGATTAAGTCTGAGGTCTTCCACCATTGTAGATGTGCGGGCCCTTCCCGGGGTTGATTGTTCTCGGCTGGATACAGTGGCTCAGTTGCACCGGAAAAGATGCAACCATGTCTATTAGGCATTGGATGCTATGGGCTGGAGGATGAGTTGGGCTCAATATTTTGGATACGGTGAGAGACTCAATTAGGAACCCAGTCTATGCAAATGGTGGGTCTGACTTAACTAAGGAGTGGATCAATATTCTGGATACGGTGAGATTCATGAATTAGAGACCAAGTTTGGGTGCACCATGATTAGAGAATCATTGAACAAGAGTTGTTCACTCATTGGCTAACCCATCACCAATAACTGTTAGGTGAGGTGATGAGTCAGTTGGTGAGACCGCACCACCCACTAGAAATCATTAATCATGGAGATTTTTGCATCTCTACAGAGGGAGTGTAGGGATCCGAGAAAATAGTGGAGCTAATTTGTTTAAAAATAAAATTTCTAAATAAATTGGTCAAGTCAAAATTACAGTATCTAACTAGAATCTTTGACTCTCTACAGGAAAAATGTCTGCGTCCAACCCATTGGCACGTATCCTGGACACACATAGACTGACTGGACCCAATTATAAAGATTGGCTCAGGAACTACAAAATTATTTTGGGTTTCGAGAAGTTAACCCATGTTATTGGACCAGGACCCTCCCACCTTACCAGCCTCATCCATCCACTGAACAGAGAGCGTCTCTTGAAAAATGGATAGACGAAGATAATAAGGCCAGATATTACATGTTGGGCTCGATGTCTGATGAGCTCCAGCGCCAACATGAAGATATCGGGACTGCTCGCCAAATGTTGGCTCACCTGCAGGAGATGTTTGGTGAACAGAGTCGCGCAGCCAAATATCAAGTCACGAAATGACTTTTTAAGGCTAAGATGCGTGATGGGCAGTCAGTCCAAGATCACTGTCTGACAATGATCAAGGACATGGAAGAGCTTGAGAAGCTCGGTGTGAAGTTAGACTTGGATCTGCAGAATGATATTATTCTGCAATCCTTGACTGATGCATATGGGCAATTCATCATGAATTACCACATGCATAAACTTCAAGAATTCCTTGGCCGAAGTTAATGAATATGCTGGTTACCGCTGAGCTTTCTATGAAAGGTTCTAAAGGCTCAGTTCTTGCTATGGAACGGACTTCTTCCAAAAGAAAGTCTTATGGAAAAGAAAAAGAAGTCTGTGAAAAAGCAAAAGATGGAAGATGGAAGATCAAAGAAGAAGAAGGCAGAGCCGAAGAAGAAGGTCGATGTCAAAGGAAAGTGTTTCCATTGCAACAGCGACGGCCATTGGAAGCGGAACTGCCCTACTTACCTGGCCACCCTGAAGAACAAGAAGGAAGGTCCTTCTGGAGGTATGCTCGTTATTGAGTCTAACCTTACGATTTCTTCTGCATCCAGTTGGGTGCTTGACTCTGGTTCTAGTGCTCATCTGTGCACTTCCATGCAGGGTCTTGAGGATAGCAGGAGGCTGAGGGATGGAGACATGATCCTACATATCGGTAATGGAGCAAGAGTTGCTGCAGTAGCCGTGGGAACATACCCTCTTCGATTACCATCTGGTTTAGACTTAGTTTTGAAAGACTGTTATTATGTGCCTGCAGCTAGCAGGAATTTGATTTCTGTTTCATGCTTAGCACAAGAAGGCTATGTGATTACCTTCTTTAAGGACCATTGTAACATTCTTTATGAAAGAAATAAAATTGCAAATGGTTTTCTTATTAATGATCTTTATCAGCTACATATTGATGTACCTATTTTAACTATCGAGCAAAATGTGAATGCAAATCAAAATGACCTAGGGATAGTCCAAATGATAGATATCTATGGCACCTGAGATTAGGTCATATAGCAGAAGATAGGATTAACAAATTGGAGAAAATCGAGCTATTAAGTTCGTTGACTTTTGAGTCATATCCAATTTGTCAATCATGTCTTCAAGGCAAAATGACTAAACTCCCTTTTGTAGGACATGGGGAAAGGGCCATGAAATCTCCTTGCCCTAGTACATACTAATGTGTGCTGCCCATTTAATGTGCCACTTTGAAAAGCCATAGCCCCAATCTCTTGCGTGAACCTAATCCAACAAACTAAAGAAGATCTAAGAAAGATGAGAGAAGCTAGGATTTTGGTGTTAGAACCAGATAGAAGAGAGCTAGAAATGTTAGATATGTGTGCCCTAGAAGCCAGAATTGGCTGACACTTGTTATACACTTCTAAGGATAAAATTATAATTTTGACTATAAATAATAAAATGGATTATTTTCTATCATAATGTGTATTTAGTGTCTGCGATACATCCCTTCAGTTAATGGCAATGATAATTCTTATTTTCAAGAGTTGAAAATTTAAGACATGGATTTTCATTATTAACTCATAAAATGCTCCCGACCGTAGGATCATCATGAGGATGGTGATTGATCCAAAAAGTTGGTGTACAATCACTTCTTTATAGTAGATGAGTCTTGAGTTTATGGTGTATAGATACCGAGAGTGAGAGAGTAGGTACTCGTTAGAGAATAAGGGCACTAAGCGTTACCACCTCGAGCAATCATAAGAAAGTCTACCTTCTCGTTGATGACTGGCTCGAAGCTACAGTGGTATGTTTGGTTCTTTGACCTAAGGTGCATCGGCAGTTCACCTTGAGGGTGTTATAGTTTGACTACACCATGACTCGATCTCCTAGCCATCCGAAACCTTAAGGTGTATGTTGGCTATAGCATGTTCATTGTAGGAATTGGATTGCACCAAGAGGAAATCTATCTACCTCGGTAGATGAGGAGCAGCCGTATGATGATCATAAGAATCAAGTCCATAAGCCCATGGCCATGGCAGAGTAAAATGATAGAAAGAGTTTATATTAAGATTTTCACATCGGACTTGAATCGAATGATTAATTCATATGACGAAAATTAGGATTTGATGAGTTCACCTTAACCCTAAACCGATCAGGGCTCAAGATAGAAGAACTTAATCACACATGTAACTGCACTGAGAGGTTCATTTTTAGTTCTGATGGGTTGCCACCATATACTACTAGGTGTCACTGGTAGATTTTGGGAGCAATTAGAATGATTTGGATGATCGATCATTCTAGTTGTCTAAATTAGAAAAATTTTGATCCATTGGAAGGTGTTTCGATGATGTCGATGATAGAGATCGTGACATATCTTATTACCATATAGAATTGAATCTACTAGATCATACAAATAAGAGTTTGGATCTAGATATCATCAATTAGACTAACCCAGTTCAATTGATTTAAATTATATTCAATTAGGTTCAAGAAAATCATGCTAGCACACGATTGAGCCTAAAGTTCTCCTTCAACAATCATTAAATATTGTCTCGATTCAGCCAAATGTGTTTGGACTAACTCAGGTATCTTTACTTGGTCTGAATGGAGCTTGTCCAGGTCAAAAAAGGATTATCTTAATTTTTGAGATAAATTTGAGACAATACCTATCACTTTCCATCACCTACTAATTCTTGTCTTTTAACTTTGGTCAAACATTGACCTTTGATACTTAGACATCTGCCCATGTGTCATGCATCCATAGGAGAGCAAATGGGGGTTTGTCCCCCTACTAGAAAGTGGAAAGAAGGGAGCACAGGCCTAGGGAGGCATGTGCCCAAGGATAATGATGCCTGGAGTCCCATATAGATGGGACTCCAGGTTGCTTCATGGAATAAACTTAGGTGGTGCCTTAGACTCTACTTTGATCAGTATTGGTGCCACCTAAAGATGTTGGATAGGGGATCTCATCTGATTGGATCAGGTGATGTCATCCCACCAATCAGATTTAGATTTGATTGCATGAAGAGACGTGATTGGCCAGAATGATGTGGCACTGCATGGTGCAGCAGGGTCTATATAAACCCTACTTGCACCTAGGTTTAAGAGAGGTTCTCCCCTTGCCCATGCCACATAGCCATCTCCCTCTTTCCTCCATGCCTACCTCTGATCCTCTCTCTCTTCTCCATGCCCAAGGGGCTTTGGGGTTCAGTTTGGTGCGATCTAGGCAAGATAAAGGCGACAAGAAAGAAACTAGGCAGCACTGTTGCAAGAGACAACATCGGATCTTCAAAAGTTATTTTGAAGATC
The DNA here is from genome assembly GCA_006176705.1 of Cocos nucifera. Lineage (NCBI taxonomy): Eukaryota > Viridiplantae > Streptophyta > Magnoliopsida > Arecales > Arecaceae > Cocos > Cocos nucifera. Next base: position 106,178 of record QRFJ01001948.1, on the reverse strand, counting down.
TTGAAGATCAAATCCAGATCTAATCTTTAGAGAAAAGATTGAGAAGGAGGAGATATCCAAATCCTGCACGAGTGGATATCAGTAGAGGCCAGGCGATTGCGTGGCTACATCCAGAACCTCAGGCAATCAGTAGGATCATCATAGAATAATAAGATTACCCAAGAATAAGGTATAAATTAAATTTATTTTATTTTATTAGATCCATTAAATTAGATCAATTATAATAAGATCTAAAAAAATAGAAAATAAAATTATTTAAGTTTTGTTCATATAAGATATGATGAATGTATATTTAGACTAGTTGTAGAATAGTTCTACATAATTATCTAGTATAGAATTTATTTTGATAAGATCAATTTAAATTTAATTTTTTAAATGATTATGAGATAATTCAGATCTAAAAAATATGCATGATATGATATATGAGATGTATACAAAACATGTTTATAGTTAAATCAATTTTATATATAAGAAATATGATGTAGATCTAACTAGTTTTGTAGTTTTTTATATTTTTGATTAAGGTGTTCCCCTTAGCCATCCGGTCATAAGAACAAAGTAGGGTCTAAATACCCTCTCCTCCCATTCGATGGGGTGTTCTTATGATGTGTTGGGGTGCTGCACATTCGTCCTTAATCAAAAATTCAAAAACTTATTTTTTGCAAAACCCTAGATCCTGAAACCCTAAAATTTTATTTACATATTTTGTTTGTGAACCCTAAACTTAATTAAGAATTAATATTATGAAATATGTTAAGTCTAAAAATTGAAAATTTTTAGATTTAAGACATATTCATAAAATTTGGTTCGTGCTGGGTAGCTCAATTAGGTCTAAGCGGTTGAACAAATCGAATCAAGAGTTGATTAGATGGGATCAAGAATGGTTAAATTGATCAGCCTAATAGGATTAAGTCTGGGTCAAGATTGAATCACATGAGTGATCCATCAAGCTAAGACCTAATTAGGCTTAGTGGTTAGAGTCTGGATTGTAGGCTAACCCGATTGGTTCTGGCTCAACAATTTGGTATCTAAGGTAAGTTTGACAAATACAACCGGCTGATTTTTAATTGAGAGCTACTCGACTCGAATGTGTTCTTATCAAGTTAATGGCATATCCGTTCCACCGATCTCACTTACCTGGCCATATTTGTTGGCTCAGACCTGATCTAAGGTAGCCAATAATCTGAGCTAACCCATGCTACTAGGTTAGTTATAATTGTTATGACCATGTCAAGTATAGTTTAATGAGATCTAAATCAAATCTTTCTAAGAAAAGATTAAGTCTAAGGTCTTCCTCCATTATAGATGTGCGGGCCCTTCCTAGGTTTGATTGTTCTCTACTGGTTACAGTGGTTTAGTTGCATCGGGAAGATGCAACCATGTCTATTAGGCATTGGATGCTATGGGTTGGAGGATGGATTGGGCTCAATATTTTGGATAGGATGAGAGACTCAATTAGGAATCCAACCTATGCAAATGGTGGATCAGTCTTAACTAAGAAGTGGATCAATATTTTGGATATGGTGAGATTCATGAATTAGAGACCAAGTTTGGATGCATCATGATTAGAGAATCATTGAACAAGAGTTGTTCACTCATTGGCTAACCCATCACCAATAACTGTTAGGTGAGGTGATGAGTCAGTTGGTGAGACCGCACCACCCACTAGAAATCATTAATCGTGGAGATTTTCGCATCTCTACAGAGGGAGTGTAGGGATTCCGAGAAAATAGTGGGAAGCTAATTTATTTAAAAATAAAATTTCTAAATAAATTGGTCAAGTCTTCATTATAATATCTAACTAAAAATTTTGACTCTCTATAGAAAAATATCTGCGTCCAACCCACTAGCACGTATCCTGGACACCACATAGACTGACCGAACCCAATTATAAAGGATTGGCTTCAGGAAACTTACAAAATCATTTTGGATTTTTGAGAAGTTAACTCATGTATTGGACCAGGACCCTCCCACCTTACCAGCTCATCCTATCCGCTGAACAGAGAGTGTCCTCTTGAAAAAGTGGATACGAACGAAGATAATAAGGACCAGATATTACATGTTGGGCTCGATGTCTGATGAGCTTCCAATGCCAACATGAAGATATCAAGACTGCTCGCCAAATGTTGGCTCACCTACAAGAGATGTTTGGTGGAACAGAGTCATGCGCAGCCAAGTATCAAGTCACTAAATGACTTTGTTCAAGGCTAAAGATGCATGATGGGACAGTCAGTCCAAGATCATTGTCTGATGATGATCAAAGGATTTGGAAGAGCTTGAGAAGCTCGGTGTGAAGTTGGACCTTGGATCTGCAGCATGATATAATTTTGCAATCCTTGACTGATGCATATGGGCAGTTCATCATGAACTACCATATGCATAAACTTCAAAATTCTCTTGGCCGAGCTTATGAACATGCTGGTTACCGCTGAGCTTTCTATGAAAGATTTTAAAGGCTTGGTGCTTGCTATGAAATGGACTTCTTCCAAAAGAAAGTCTTTTGGAAAGAAGAAGAAGTCTATGAAAAGGCAAAAGATGGAAGGAGGAAAGAAAAAAAGATAGAGCTGAAGAAGAAGGCCACTGATAAAGAAAAGTGTTTCCATTGCAACACTGATGACCACTAGAAGCGGAATTGCCCTACTTACCTGGCCACCCGGAAGAATAAGAAAAAGGCAGGTCCTTCTGGAGGTATGCTCATTATTGAGTCTAACCTTATGATTTCTTCTGCATCCAATTGGATGCTTGACTCTGGTTCTAGTGCTCATTCTGTGCACTTCCTTGTAGGGTCTTGGGGATAGCAGGAGGCTAAGAGGATGGTGAGATAATCCTATGCATCGAAAATAGAGCAAGAGTTGCTATTGTGGCCATGGAAACATACCCTCTTTGACTACCACGTGTCTTAGACTTAGTATTAAATGATTGTTATTTTGTGCCTGCAGCAAGCAGGAATTTGATTTCTATTTCATGCTTAGCACAAGAAGGCTATGTAATTAGTTCACCTTCTTTAAGGACCATTGTAACATTCTTTATGAAAGAAATAAAATTGCAAATGGTTTCCTTATTAATGGTCTTTATCAGCTACATATTGATGTACCTATTTTTAACTATCGAGCAAAATGTGAATGCCAAACAAAATGACCTAGGGATAGTCCAAATGATAGGATATCTATGGCACCTGAGATTAGGTCATATAGCAGAAGATAGGATCAACAAATTGGAGAAAAATGGGCTATTGAGTCCATTGACTTTCGAGTCATATCCAAATTTGTGAATCTTGTCTTCAAGGCAAAATGACTAAACTCCCTTTTGTTGGACATGGGGAGAGGGCCACAGATCTTCCTTGCCCTAGTACATACTGATGTGTGCGGCCCATTTGATGTGCCGGCTAGAGGCCAACTTTGGTCTACTTCATAACTTTTACCGCATGATTTTCTCAATATGGTTAGTGCGATATCTTAGAACACAAGACTGAAGCTTTTGAAAAGTTCAAGAAATTAAAACATAAAGTAGTAAAGCAAACTGAAAAATCCATTAAGGTTCTTCGATCAGATCAAGGAGGTGAATATCTTAGTCAAAAATTTTTGGGCTATCTCAAGAAAAATGGCATAGTCTCTCAATGGACTCCACCTGGAACACCTCAACTCAATGGGATTTCAGAATAGAGGAACCGGATCCTATAAGATATGGTTCGATCCATGATGAGCTTCACAGACCTTCCTGATTTTCTTTGGGAATATAATCTGTTAACTGCAATATACTTACTAAATAGGATTTCTTCTAAAATCAGTCCTACCACACCGTATGAGATATGGCATGGTAAGAAACCAAGTCTAAGCCATCTCATAATTGTGGTTGTCCGGCTCATGTCAAAAGACAACAAGCGGACAAGTTAGACTATAGATCCTTTAGAGCTCGATTTATAGGATATCCTAAAGAGTCATTAGGATATTATTTCTACATTCCAGAAGATCATAATGTGATTGTAAGTCGACATGCCATCTTTTTTAAAATTTTTTTTTTTTCAAGATAGCAACATTGGACAACAGATCAAGCTCGAGGAGAAAGTCTCATAAGAGCAACGAGTTAAGACCAAATGAACTAAATTAGGTTAAGCCTTACAATCCACCTCCATCCATCTTCATAGATCGAAAGAAATTTTCCGTCCCCCTGAGGAGGTATAGTACTATTTCAGAGAAAAGTAGAGAAAATATTCCTCTGAGTAATTGAGGTTCATGATGATATCCCAAAATCTATGACAAGACGATATCGGATATCAACTCTGAGAAAATGGTTAGAGATAAATGAAGTCAGAAATTGACTCGATGCACTCAAACCAAGTCTGGACCTTGTAGGATCTGTCAGTAGGTAGAGTACCTATTGAGGTAAAGTATCTACAAGAGAAAGATTGGATGTAGATGAAAATGTAGAGGACATTCAAAGCTAGTTTAGTAAAAGGATATAATCAATGCGAAGGCATTGACTATCAAGATACCTTTTGGCCAAGTAGCTATGCTAAAATCCAACCACATATTGCTTGCTATTGCAACCTATTTTGATTATGAAATAGCAAACTCATGACTAAAATATGCATTTCTAAATGATACCTTGAGAAGATATCTATATGGAACAACCGCTAAGTTTCACATCCAGTGATTGTGAGTCACAAGGTATGCGAGCTCTAAAGGTCCATATATGGACTTAAGCAACTATCTCAGAGCTGGAATACTCGTTTTAATGATGTGATCAAATTGTTTGATTCATCAAGGAACAAGGAGGAACCATGAGTCTTCAAAAAGGTCATAGGGACATGCTATTGTCTTCTCGTATTTATACGTAGATGATATCCTCCTTATTGGAATGATATTCTCATGTTGACCATCGTTAAAATATGGTTATCCAAAGAATTCTCCATGAAAGATCTAGCGAGAAGCATCCTTTTTTTTAGAAATTAAGATCTATAGAGATAACCGAATAGGATCTAGGACTTCATGAAAGATGTATTATAGAGGAAGTGCTAAAGAGGTTTAGCATGAAAAACTCTAAGAACGAGATTTAGTACCTTCAGACATGGCATCATCTCTCCAAGAAGATGTGCCCCTAGCACACCAGAGGAGATAGAAAATGCAATGAGTAAATCCCTATGCTTCAGCAATAGGAGCCTCATGTATGCCATGTTATATACATGTCCTAATATAGCCCATGTGTGATGTCCACGAGCAGATATCAATCAAAATCCAGGTCGAAGAACACTGGACTTCTGATGAGATGTATCCTTAAGTCTTGAGAAGAACTAAGGATATATGTTGATTTTTAGTAATGGAGAACTCCAAGTCCAGGGTATACAGACTCGAATTCTTATGCCGATGTAGATGATCGAAAGTCGACATCTAGAAGTCTGTTGTTGTATAATGGTGGTGTGCTGTCGGTTGAAAGAGTTATCAAGCAAACAGTGATAGTAGATTCCATCATGGAAGCAGATACATTGCTGCATCAGAAGCTGTAAAAGAGCATTTTGATATTAAGAAGTTTGCCGCAAAAAATTGAGAAGTGATGCCATTCCTCTATTACGTGTACAATAATGCGCCCATAGCCCTTCCTAAGGAGCCTAAGTCTCACCAGAAATCCAAGCACATCAGAGCGGCCAGATACCACCTTCATCCACGATTACCTCGAGAAAGGTACATCGACGTCCAAGAGATCAACTCTGCAAAACAAACAGCCAAACCCACTCATAAAGCCATATGGGCCAGCAAAAGATCAAGCCCACCTTTGAGAAGATGGGTACTAGATTTGGTAGCCAATGGCTTTAGATTAAGTGGAAATTGTTAGATATGTATGCCCTAGAAAGCCAGAATTAGTAAACATCGTTACTACACTTCTAAGGGACAAATTATAATTTTGACTATAAAATAATAAAAAAATTATTTTCTATCATAATGTGTATTTTAGTGTTTGCGATACATCCCTTGAGTTAATGGCAATGATAATTCTTATTTTCAAGAGTTGAAAATTTAAGACATGGATTTTCATTATTAACTTATAAAATGCTTCCGACTGTAGGATCATCATGAGGATTCGGTGATTATCCAAAAGGTTGGTTACTGATAGAAATGCGATGTGTCTGTTTAAGACACGTGGTTTAGCAGTTTAATCAACCTTCTAAAAATAATTAAAAATTCAATAGATAGCAGTGAGTCGGGTCGAATCCACAGGAAAGATAGTATTTTTAGATTTAAAATCTTTGATTTTACAAAAGAAAAAGAAAAGAAAAGAGTTTTAGGATCAAAAGTGAAGTCGGAAGATTAAAAAAAAATTTAAAAGATGCAGAAATTTAAACTTGGTATAAATCTACTAATTAGATTCTTGTAGGCATCTACTTACAATAAATAAAAATAATAATTAAAGTGTAAAAATTAAATTTGCAATAAAAATGTAAAAATATAAATACAAAAATAAAATTTTTATAATTAAAATTTTAGGAATTAAATACATGGAATTTTAAAAAGAATAAAATACGCCGATCTCTGATCTTGATCGACATTGGCAGAAAAGATGGTGGTGTAGAAGTCCAACTGCTTGCTTTCTCAGCATCATTGCTTCGAAGTAGCCTTTAACCCATAAGCCTAGCTTCGCCCCTATACTAAACTTCACCTTGATCGAAGATGTTGATTTCTGTCGAGGTCGTGGAGTCCTTTTATAGAGCTAGAAGGCTGGAGAGTTGCTTCTGGGCAATATGGACTAAGGACTTTTGACCATCAAAAATCAAATAAAAATTAAATAAAAGAAGTCTAGATGAATTCTACTACTCTAGATGAAATTCTGCCATAAATAGGAATCCAACGGATCCAAAAATATCAAAATCAAATGAGTATCGGCCAGATCAGCGTTGGATTAAATTTTGGCCATCCAGATCGCACGTTGATGGATGAAATATCTAGCCAGCAAATCATGCATCTGAGGATCTGATCACCATCGCAGCATTCTGGACGCGTTGGAATCTTCTCACTTGGTTTGTTTTGCCATTAGATCGTCTGCACCGACTTGCTGATAGAGTTGAATTCAAATATCGAAAAATAACCACCACGGATCCGATCTTGACGAATCAACTGCAGCCGATTGTCGATTGTGCAATTACTGTCCACCGTACGGCGGATCGGCTCCGCACCGCACACCGCATGCTATACAACTCGAGACCTCTTAATTGCCAAGATGGAAAAAAGAACTATGATTGCCTCTATGAGCCGATAATTTCTATGGACACTTTAAGGGTCTAGGACTCCGCCACTGTTCGCGCTGATACTTACATCGAATTTTTCGCTTGATTTGATGGATCCATGCCTGGATCCGTGGATCCGACTGATAGCATTCAATGCTTGAGTCGCTTTATATGGCTTTGTGTGCTTCACGAGCTCGTGCTGAGCACTTTTTTTTAATTTAAATTTTATTTATTTTATTTTTTAAAAATTCTATATCTTTTCGCATGGTAAGGCTTTCATTTTATTGAAATTTATTTGATTGTGATAAAGAAGAAAATGAGCTCTTTCCCATTCGTATAATAATATTTTATTTTTATAATTTTTATTATTTTTTAATTAATTTTGTTTAATTAATTAAAAAATGATGAATTTCTTAAAAATGTATATATAAATCTAGATTATTAATTTTAAAAATTAATATAAATTAATTAATAAATTATATCTTTTATTGTATGAGTTTATGATACGTTATCACCACCCCCGTCAATCTTAAAGACTCGTTGCTCGTCGCGTCGAGTAAAAAAAGGAGATTTAGTTGTAAATATCTTTTAACTTTTTGAAGTTGTCAAATTTAATGCTATAGTAGTTTTCAAAATGGTCATTGATATTCAGTAGAGCGTTAAGATTATATATCTATTATTTCTATTGGGGTATTAATACTATCAATAATATATATATATTAAGAAAAACATTAAATCTATATATATTATATATTCCACCTTATCTTTTCTGATTTGTCAAACTTCATTAGATAGTCAAGTGTATTGTCTAACTTCCATCCGGGTCATTTATTAATTTTTATTTTCATATTGGCCCACTTTTTGAGCGAATATCATTGGGCTACTTGGGCCTGAATTGGATCCGTTTACCGTGGTGAAAAACCAAATATTTTCTTTTTCTTTTTTTTTTCTTTAACTTGTATCATATGAGAACGTCTAACTTCTTAAGTCTTTCTAATTATTCCATGTAGTGGGCAAGTCTTGGGTGCTTAATGACTCCAACTAGTTGGCTTGATAGGCGCACTAGGATAGAATACCGTCCTCGAGCTTACTGAGTGTCAAAATCAAACTATGCGACAAAGTCTAATGACTAGGTACAACAGCTTTATCCCTTCCTACCTTTTGACGACGAAACTCAATGCTGCTTAGCAAAAGAGCGCTTGTTACTAGTGAGAAGTACGTGGAAACTATTTATTAAAAATAAATTTGATCTGGAAGAAACATATGTTCCGTGCACAAGCCTAATAAAAAGTAAGGGACTTTTCTTGATGCTAGATAATATATATATAAATATCTAAAGAAGAAAATAATTTAGTATTCTTATGACTAACTCTTTATTGAATTTCTTTAATACTTGATCCTCCAATATCTCACATACTTCTGGGCGTGTATCGTTTGCATCAATTTTTTTTTTTAAAAATGGCTAGTTTAATTTAATTCTAGCATAAATCATGGTGCAAATACTTAAAATAACTAACTTTTTTGAGGACTTAAAAATTTTTAATATATGTCATATCTGCTATTCCCCTCCCAAACGATTAATCGACATTGTTTCCTCAAATGGATAAAAAAAATAAAGGATGTAATAAAGAACATGAAGGGGAAGTAAACCGTAACTCAGCATATTTTTTGGGATGGGGGGGGGTTTCCAGCACATGCCTTTGACAAATTTGAGCTCTCCCTCCAAACTTATTTTCTTACTATATTATCTTTAGTAGAAAGAAAATAAAGCTAAAAAGATAATATGTTAGATAAAAAACTAAATATTGGGGTTGCCTCCTAACAAGCGCTAATTTTACCGTCTTCAGCCAGAACACAATGCCCAGCTTACTATCCTGTGTTGAATATTGGATCGATAAATTCAATGGTTTTATAATCTCTATATCTTAAAAGTGATTTTATAATCCCATTATTGATAGGTTATTTCATTATTAATTTTAGGGATATTAATTTATGATTCCATTTCCAGACCCATATATATTAAGGAATTTCTGCTATTATGCTCTAAAGAATAACTTCGATGAAGGAATTTTACGAGTTAAGTTTTGATTTCAAGTGGATGCTGAAATGTGACGAAAGGCTATTTTAATCGTGGAGCTGTTAATTAATTTGATCTTCTTATATAGAAGACTTCATTGATAGTTTCTATTAGCATGCCTCTTATTTTTGTAAGAAGAAACCGTGTTCTAGGGTTGAAGGAATAGAGACATTAGGTTTATAAAGTTTTGGGAAATCATCTATTTCTTTTTGGTGTTTCCTATTTCTACCTCATTTAAACTAGAGTACTAGCGATCGAGTACTAATTCTCTTGACTCGGATTCTTCTATGTGAGGTGGTGTCTCGTAGTTACTAATCAGGTTTCTCTAATTTGTTTATTGGCTAGCATCAGTACTAGCCCTCTCAACCTGATCTGGTAATGGATCCATAGATCCTTATAGCTTTAAGTTCAGAAAATTACTTTGGTATTTCTTAAAGGTGAGGGATTCTTAAGTGAGGACAACTAAATATAATTTGGTCCTAGGTGGTTGGTGGATATTAGTGGTTGTTTGAAATTGTAGGTTCGATAATTGATCTAGTTTTCTTCTGCATTTAAACTCAACTAATTATCCTATTTGGAGCGTTCTAGCCTGGCGATTGATTGTTGTTGATGTTAGAATTAATTATTGAAGTTGGTATAAATCTATCACAGCTAGATTGTTCTGTTGAGAAGGTGGGTAGTGCAGGCTGATTATGATATGATGGCTGGAAAAGGCTACGGAGGCTGACCTCTTTATAGGCATAAGTGTTGTATGGATCTATTTTATAATTTTATACGATAAAAATTTGGGGTTTTGAGCCTGAGCTTATTGGGAGTTCCAAGAAAAATTAAAGTTACTCCAATCGTAGTTAGTATGATTAAAAATGGTCATAATCAATTTGAGATCCGTTGAGCCCAGCTTGAACTTATTCTTGGATAAAATGTGAAACTCGCAGTCATTAGTGACATTCACGCACATGATGGGTTGGCTAGCATAATTGAAACAATACTCTCCTGATAATTAGCAAGATAATGTGAATTTGTGCAGAGATGTTGACCTAGGATTAGGAGTTGATCTAATTTCTGAGCAAGAAGATCAACTTTATCAATTTTTGGGACTATTAGATTCAGTATAGCCATTGATTATTATCGTTGGAAATTCAACTAAATTAGTAAATTTAATTTCCTTACCGTATATGTATTAATGCAACCCAACATATTGTTCAATAAAAATTTAAAAATTTTTTTTAATTTTTTTATTATTTGATTAATATTAAAAATTAATATTATTTATTAATAAAATTTAATTATTATTTCTAATATTTTTAGTTATTGAAAATTTAATTTTTATTTTATTTTATTTTTAGAGGAGAAAGAAGGAAGAAAGAAAGAAGGAGTTCTTAAAGAATAGGTCCTAAAAGAGTCCTAGGAACTAAGAAGAGAGAGAAGAATTAAGTTAATATGTTTGAGTTGGTAACAATCAGTTGGTCAATCAATCCTGACTAGGGTTATCCTAATCTAGGGACAGGCTCCTAATGCAAGGTCACCTTCAAGCCCTCCAAACGTGTAGGTATTAGCCAATTCAATTGGCCAGTGTAATGTAAGGTCGGTGGGAGTTTTCCTGTTTGCCTTGCCTCTTACCATACCAATTAAATGCTTGGCCAGATAAGCGAATGAATCAATTAGAATACCCAACCTTCCTTCGGACCCAAGTTCACCACTGAACCACTTTCTAGACACCAGTCAAATTGACTAGTCCTACCCTGGTTCAAACCTTAGGGTTCCTTTCCTATTGAGCTCAAATTCCTAGGATTGATGTCTAATTGATTTTAAAATTAAAGGCTTAGGTCAATGCAGGATGCTGGTTGTTGTTTATGGGCCAAGAAGGGTGATCAAATCTCCATCTTATCTTATTTAATTGGTTGATGCCCTTAATTTGATTTAATATGATATGCAAAAAAAAAATTTCAATCAAAGGGTTCTATGCAATTTAAACTAGATGCATGCAACTAATTGTATTCTGAAAGGCTTACCTTGCCTCCAGCAATCACCAAAAAAAATAAATAAAATAAAATAAAAATAAAAATAATATGATGGATGCTCTAAGCAGTTAGGGTTTCTAATCATATCATGAGACTTTTAATTAGGTTTAAATGAATATTTTTTAAAATTAATTTAAAAATAAAATAAATAAATAAATAAATAAATAAAAAAGAGAATTAGGGTTGGATTGATCTCACCAAGCAAAACTCCTGGTTCTTTTTATTCTTTAATCTCTTTTTCTATAAAATAATAATGAAAAAAAATTAGCAAGCAATATTTATAAGAAAATAAAAATTTATTTATAATTTATTTATAAAAAAATCAAAGAGATCAAAAATTTAATGTCCGTGCCTTCTCCGGCAACGATGCCAAAAATTTGATAGGAACGCGATGTTGTCGTTAAGACACCGTGTTTATCGGTTTAATCCAACTTCTAAAAATAATTAAAAACTTGTAGATAGCAGTGAGTCGGGTCGAATCCATAAGGAAGGTAGTCTTTTTAGATTTGAAATCTTTGATTTTACAAAAGAAAAAGAAAAGAGAAGAGTTTTGGGATCAAAAGTGAAATCGGAAGATTAAAAATAAAAATTAAAAGATGTAGAAATTTAAACTTGGTACTAAGATCTACTAATTAGATCTTAGCATCTACTTACAATAAAATAAAATGTAATAATTAAAGTGTAAAAATTAAATTATAATAAAAGCAAAAAATTAAAATGCAAAAATAAAATTTTTATTAATTAAAATTTTAGAATTTAAATACATAAAATTTAAAAAGAATAAAATAGCCTAATCTCTGATCTTGGATCGACATTGGCAGAAAGATGGTGTAGAAGCCTGGCTCTTCTTCTCAGCATCCGTTGCTTCGAAGCAGCCTTTAACCCATAGCCTGGCTTCGCCCTATACCAAAGCTTCACCTTGATCGAAGATGTTGATTTTTGGAGGTCTGAAGTCCTTTTTATAGAGCTAAGAGGACTGGAGAGTTTGCTTCTAGGCAATATAGGACTAAGGGACTTTTTGATCATCAAAATCTAAATAAAAATCAGACTAAAAGAAGTCCTGGATGAATTCTACTACTCTAGATGAAATCTAGCCATAAATAGGAATCCAACGATCCAAAAATTATCAAAATCGGATGAGTATCGGCCCAGATCAGGTTGGATTAAATTTTGGCCATCCGATCGCACGTTGATGGAGAAAATCTAGCCGCAAATTATGCATCAGGAGTCCTGATCACCATCGGCAGCATTTTGGACCGTTGGATCTTCATCACTTGGTTTTTTGGCCATTAGATCGCGCTAGATCGCTGATAGAATTTGAATCAAATCCGAAAATAACCACCATCATCCGATCTTGACCACAATCAACTGCAGTCGTCCGATTGTGCAATCACTGTTCCCACGGACCGCGTCGATCGGCCGCACCGCACACCGCAGCCAATCAGCACCTCTATTGCCAAGTGAAAAGACTAGATTGCCCTATGAGCTGCGATAAATTTCTATGGACCCTTTAAGGGTCTAGGTCCGCCATGTGTCGCGCTGTGATTCATCGATTTCTGCTGATTTGATGGTCCATGCCTGGATCGTGGATCGACTGATGGCTTCAATAGCTGAGTCGACTTTAATGGCTTGGCTTACGGAGTCGGCTGAGCCATTTTTTTTATTTAAATTTTATTTATTTTATTTTTTAAAAAATTTATATCTTTTCCATTTTAGCTCCATTTTACTTGAAATTTATTTTATTGTGATTAGAAAAATGAGCTCTTTCCATTCGATAATAAAATTTTATTTTCTAATTTTTATTATTTTTTAATTAATTTTTTAATTAATAAAAATATGAATTTCTTAAAAATTATATATAAATTGATTATTAATTCTTAAAATTAATATCAATTAATTGATAAATTAATACTTTTATTGGTGAATTTATGATACTTATCATGTACAATCGCTTCTTTATAGTAGATGAGTCTTGAGTCTACGGTGTAGAGATACCAAGAGCAAGAGAACAGGTACTCGTTAGAGAATGAGGGTACTGAGCGTGACCACCTCGAGCAATCATAAGGAAGTCCACCTTCTTATCGATGACTGGCTTGAAGCTATAGTGGTGTGTCTAGTTATTTGACCTGAGGTGCATCGACAATTCACCTTAAGGGTGTTATAGTTTGACTACACCATGACTCGATCTCCTAGCCATCCGAAATCCGAAGGTGTATGTTGGCTATAGCATGTTCATTGTAGGAATTGGATTGCACCAAGAGAGAATCTATCTATCTCGGTAGATGAGGAGCAGTCTTATGATGATCATAAGAATCAAGTCCATAAGTCCATGGTCATAGTAGAGTGAAATGATAAAAAGAGTTTCTATTAAGATTTTCACATCGAACTTGAATCAAATAATTAATTCATATGATGGAAATTAAGAATTGACGAGTTCACCTTAACCCTAAACCGATCGGAGCTCAAGATAGAAGAACTTAATCACACATGCAACTGTACTGAGCGGTTTATTTTCAGTTCTGATGGGTTGCCACCATATACTGCTAGGTGTCACTGGTGGATTTTGGAAGCAATTAGAATAATTTGGATGATCGATCATTCTAGTTGTCTGAATCAAAAAAGTTCTGATCCATTGGAAGGTATTTCAATGATGTTGATGATAGAGATTGCGACATATCTCATTACCATATAGAATTAAACCTAACTGGGTTATAAAAACAAGGATTTAGATCTGGATATCATCGATTGGACTAACCCAGTTCAATTGATTTGAATTAGATTCAATTAGGTTTAAGAAAATCATGCTAGCACACGATTGAGCCTAAAGTTCTCCTTCAACAATCATTAAATATTATCTCGACTGAGCCAAATGTGTTTGGGCTAACTTAGGTACTTTTACTTGGTCTGATTGGAGCTTGTTCAGATCAAAAAAGGGTTATCTTAATTTATGAGATAAATTTGAGATAGCACCTGCTATTTTCTGTCATCTGTTAATTCTTGTCTTTTGACTTTGGTCAAATGTTGATCTTTGATACTTAGACATCTACCCATGTGTCATGCACCCATAGGAGAGCAGATGGGGATTTGTCCCCCTGCTAGAAAGAGGAAAGGAGGGGGCGCATGCCTAGGGAGGTGTGCGCCCAAGGATAATGACGCTTGAAGTCCCATACAGATGGGACTCCAGGTTGCTTTATAGAATAAACTTAGGTGGCGCCTAAGACTCTACTTTGACCAGTCTTGGTGCCACCTAAGGATGTTGGAGAGGGGCTCTCATCTGATTGGATTAGGTGATATCATCCCATCAATTAGATTAGATCTGATTGTACGAAGAGACGTGATTAGCCGGGATGATATGGCACTACAAGGCGCAGTAGGGTCTATATAAACCCTATCTACGCCTAGGTTTAAGGGAGGTTCTCTCCTTGCCCATGCCAGATAGCCATCTCCCTCTCTTCTCCATGCCTACCTCTGATCCTCTCTCTCTTCTCCATGCCAAAGGGGCTTTGGGCTTCAATTTGGTGCGATCCAGGCAAGATAAAGGCAACAAGAAAGGAAAAGGGCAGTACTGCTGCAAGAGATGACATCAGATCTTCAAAAGTTATTTTGAAGACCTTCAAGATCAAATCCAGATCTGATCTTTGGAAGAAAGATTAAGAAGGAGGAGGTATCCAAATCCTACCTGAGTGGATACCGGTAGAGGCCAGATGATTGCATGGCTACATTCAGAACCTCAGACAATCAGTAGGATCATCACAGGATAATAAGATTACCCAAGAACAAGATATAAATTAAATCTAATTTAATTTATTTTATTTTATTTAATTAGATCCATCAAATTAGATCTGAAAAAGTATTAGATCTAATTTAGATCTAAGAAGAAATTTTTTGAAATATTTCTCTTGGTCAAATCAGATTTGAATGAACCTAACCCAAAAAATAGGTTTTTTCTTTCAAGGAAGAAAAGCTCAATTGTATTCCCTTCTTTGTAAAAGTTACAATGTCCTGGTTTATATACCATAGAGTTTCCACATGAACCCTAATAAACCACAGCTTAGAAACTCCCTTAGGCTAATCCAATACGTGAAAGCACTCATCGAGCCTAAGTCTCACATGCTCTCATCCCCTGGATCTAATCCCAATCTGTATATGAATTAGCCCCCTTAAGACCTCTCAAACCAAGCCTTAAGACTCCTAGGATCAACCCAGACCCTAGTCCAAAATAGACCCTCACGTAACTCTACCCGCGCACTGAGTCGGCTCAGTCTCAGCACTGAGCCGGCTAAGTTTCACTAGGTCAGCTCAGTCTGAAACTGGGCCGGTCTAGTTCTGTGCCGTGTCTACAATTTCAAAACTCGATCTTTCTATTTTACCTATGCTCTGAGACTTAGCCAACCCAGTTTTGGACTAAGCCATCTAACCTACTAAAAATGTCCTTTCTGCAGTCTTGATTCTCTGATTTTGGTTCCTTGCTCCACCTTGAATCTCAGGTCTTCAAAGCACCAACCAAGCCCCTTGAGGCCCTTAATAACCAAACCTCAAGCTCTTGGAGAGCTACATGCCACCTCCACCCTAGGACAACTCCTGTCCTAACCCTAGGACCACACCTGTCCTAGCCTCTTCGGAGCCCTCACCCTGGCTCCGCCCATGGCCTCCCAAGGCTTGCGACCACCACACCAGCTACAATCTCCACCTTGGTGCACCCAAGCCTTGGCACACCTGGCAACATCCTCCTGCATGATCCTACTATCCCTGCATGTCTTGATAGCCCCGCATGCTCATCTTGCCACTGCCATTCTTCATCAACTGCTGAGCTCCCCTTAAGGCCTTCAGGATGACTGCCTCCACCATCGAAGTTCTTGGCTTATTTCTCTACACCACCTTTGGAGTTATGGTATCTTTCTACTTGGTAGCTACATCACTTATTCTATTCTTCCCTGGAGATCATGTGATGTTTCTTTACCGACACTCGCCGCATATCCTAAAGCTTCACCTGACATTGTCCCCTTAGAGCCACGCCTATCTTCCTGCACAATCCTCTCCACCTGGATCTGTACAGCCCCAGCACTGGTGCTGTGATATAGGTCCTCCCTCTACACCCCTCTGCTCTAAACCCATGTCATAGCTTCCTCCACCCATGAAGCCACCTCTGCTCGATGCTCCACCTGGAGCTGAACTCCCCCTAATGCCATAGAAGTTGATTCTATCTTCGAGTTCCTCGATGCCAACCACCCAACGCTGCACTATTGAACCTGTCGCTATACCTCGAATACTGTCGCTTTCCCTTTGGACCCTCTGCACTCCACAAACCTATCTAAAATCATCTCAGATACACCGCACCCTACGGGCTCCTTCGAGACCTCCAAGATTTCATCTGAATCTTCACTTTCAGCGATTGTACTAATAGAATCCGAGCTTTCTCCTTCCTTGCACTTCTTCCAAAGTGGACACTCCCACTTAAAGTGCCTTGCTTCTCCCACTTGAAGCATCTCTTAAACTCCTTGCTACCCCTCTATTTGCCCTTCTTCTTTTCTTTCCTATGCTTCTCTGAAACCACAAGACTCTCCTAGAAGACCTCCCTCTTTGTCATCCATTTTCGTTGCTCGTTGGACCTGAGCACTGATATAATCTCTTCGTACACCAATGTCTCCTTACCATACAGTAAAGTTGTCAACAACGAATCGAAGCTCCCAGATAGCAAACACAGCAATAATAGACTCTTGTCCACCTCTTCTAAATTCACTCGTATATTGAGCAAGTCCATGCTCATCCGATCGAACCGCTGAATATGTCCCGCAACATCCTCGCCCTCCTACATCCGAAGGCTATAGAGTTGCTTCTTCAGCATCAACTTGTTGCACATGTTCTTTCCCATGTACAACTATTGCAACCTCGACCATAATACCTCAGGTGTTCTCTCCTCCAACACACCATACAAAATCTCATCCACCAAACAAGCCCTAATCATGGCACACACCCTTTTCTCCAAGGACACCCACTCCTTATCTGTGATCTCCTTCGGCCTATCTTTCAAGACTGAATCCAACCTCATTTGAACTAGCAGATCCTTCACCCTTACCATCCACATCATGAAACTTTCTTTTCCATCAAACTTCTCTAATCCTACCTTTAACCTACTATTCTCCATAATCAATCCAAATCAAATAACAACAAACAGATAGATCTGAGAAAGCCTTGTGATCTCTTCCTTCCACACGAAACTTGGAGAAAGCTTTTAGATCTGAATCTCGCTGTTGATCTCTATTGAAAACTGATCTTCTTCCTCCTTCATGCTCAATCTTGCTCTAATACCAATTATTGTTCCTACGGATGCTCGGAGCCACAGCCATAGATCCAATCTCTTGCGTGAATCTGGGTATTAATCCAGCAAACTGAAGAAGATCTAAGAAAGATGAGAGAAGCTAGGATTTTGGTGTTATAACAAGAGATAAGAGAGTTAGGAAGAAAAGCTCAATTGTATTTCCTTCTTTATAAAAGTTATGATGTCCTGGTTTATATACCCTAGAGTTTTCACATGAATTGTAAAAAACCACAGCTTAGAAACTTCCTTAGGCTAACCCAATATATGAAAGCACTCATCGAGCCCAAGTCTCACATGCTCTCATCTCCTAGATCTAATCCCAACCCATACATGAATTAGCCCACTTAAGACCTCTCAAACCTGGCCTTAAGACCCCTAGGATCAACCCAGACCCTAGCCCAAAAGAGACCCTCGCGTAACTCTATCCGTGCTCTGAGTCAGCTCCATCTCAGCACTGAGCCAGCTAAGTTTCACTAGGTCGGCTCAGTCTGAAACTGAGCCAGTCTAGCTCTATGTCATGCTTGTAGTCCCGAAACTTAACCTTTCTATTTTGCCTGTGCTCGGAGACTGAGCTGATCCAGTTTTGGATTGAGTCGGCTAACCTACAGAAAATATTCTTTTTGTAGTCTTGATTCTTCGACTTTGGTTTCTTGCTCCATCTTGAATTTCAGATCTCCAAAGCACCAACCAAGCCCCCAGAGGCCCTCAATACCCGAACCTCAAGCCCATGGAAAGCTACATGTCGTCTCCATCCTAGGACAACTCCTGTCCTAGCCCTAGGACCATAACTATCCTAGCCTCCCCGAAGCCCTCATCCTGGCTCCGCCCGTGGCCTCCCAAGACTTGAGAGCATCACACCACCTACATTCATAACCTTTACCAATGATTTCTCTCGGTATGGGTATGTGTATCTTATGAGATACAAGTCTAAAGTCTTTGAAAAGTTTAAGAAATTCAGACATGAAGTAGAAAAGCAAACTAAAAAATCCATTAAGATTCTTTGATCAGATCGAGGAGGTGAATACCTTAGTCAAAAATTTCTAGACTATCTCAAGCAAAATGCCATAGTCTCTCAATGGACTCCACCTGGAATACCTCAACTCAATGGGATTTCAGAACGGAGGTACCGGACTCCATGGAATAAGCAAAGGACTCCATGGAACCAAATTAGGTTGAGCTAATACAATCACTACCTCCTCCACCACATAGACCAAAAAGGATTTTCCATCCCCCCGAGAGATACTTAGGTACTATTTCAGAGAAAGTAGAGGAAATGTTCCTCGTAGGTAATGAGATTCATGGTGATGATTCCAAAACCAATGATGAGACAATATCATATATCGACTCCAAAAAATGATTAGAGACAATAAAGTCAGAAATTGACTCAATGCACTCAAACCAAGTCTGGATCTTGGTAGATCCACCAGAAGGTATAGTACCTATTTAGTGTAAATGAATCTACAAGAGAAAGATTGGTGCAAATGGAAATGTGGAGACATTCAAAGCTAGATTAGCGGCAAAAGAGTATAGTCAGCATGAAGGCATTAACTATCAGGATACCTTTTTCTCAGTAGCTATAGCTATGCTAAAATCTATCTGCACATTGCTTACTATTGCAGTTTATTTCGATTATGAAATATGATAAATGGATGTGAAAATGACGTTCTTAAACAGATACCTTAAGGAAGATATCTATACGAAACAGCCACTAGGTTTCACATCCAGTGATACTAATCACAAAGTATGCAAGCTGCAAAGGTCCATATATGGACTCAAGCAAGCATCTTAGAGCTGGAATACTCGTTTTAATGATGTGATCAAATTATTTGATTTCATCAAAAATGAGGAGGAATCATGTGTTTTTAAAAAGGATCAGTGGGAGCGCTATTGTCTTCCTCATACTGTACGTGGATAATATCCTCCTTATTGGGAATAATATTACCATGTTAACCATAGTTAAAATATGATTATCTAAAGAATTCTCCATAAAAGACCTAGGAGAAGCATCCTTCATTCTAGGAATCAAGGTCTATAAAGATAGACCGAATAGGATGCCAGGTCTTTCACAGAAGATGTACATAAAGAAAGTGCTAAAGAGGTTTAGCATGGAAAACTCCAAGAGGAGATTGGTATCCTTCAGACATGGCATTCATCTCTCCAAGAAAATGTATCCCAACACACTAAAGGAGATTGAACGCATGAGCAAGATCCCTTATGCTTCAGCAATAGGGAGCCTCATGTATGCCATATTATGTACACGACCTGATATAGCCCATGCTGTGAATGTCACGAGCAGATATCAGTCGAATCCAGGTGAAGAACATTGGACTTCTGTGAAATGTATTCTTTGTACTTGAGAAGAACTATGGATATGTTGTTGATTTTTGGTAATGGAGAACTCCAGGTCCAGGGATATACAGACTCGGATTTTTTGTCCAATATAGATGCTCGAAAGTCAACATTTGAAAGTCTGTTTGTGTATAATGATGGTGCTGTTAGTTAGAAGAGTTCCAAGCAGACAGTGATAGCAGATTCCAGCATGGAAGAAGAATATATCGCTACATCAGAAGCTATGAAGGAGGCATTCTGGTACATTTCACCGTAGAGATTGAAGTGATGCCATTAGATGCCATTCCTCTATACTGCGATAATAATGGTGCCATAGCCCTAGCTAAGGAGTCGAGGTCTCATCAGAAATCCAAGCACATCGAGCGGCGATACTACTTCATCTGCGATTACCTCAAGAAAGATTATGTCAAGGTCAAGAGAGTCGACTCCGCATACAATGCGGCAGACCCACTCACAAAGTCGTTGGGCCAGCAGAAGATTGAAGCCCATCTTGAGAAGATGGGACTTAGATTTGTAGCCAATTGGCTTTAGGTTCAGTGGGAGTTTGTTAGATATGTGTGCCCTAGAAGCCAGATTGGCTGACACTTGTAATATACTTCTAAAGATAAAATTATAATTTTGACTATAAATAATAAAATAAATTATTTTCTATCATAGTGTGTATTTGAAAGTGTCTGTAATACATCCATTGAGTTAATGGTAATGATAATTCATATTTTCAAGAGTTAAAAATTTAAGACATGAATTTTCATTATTAACTTATAAAATGCTCCCGATCGTAGGATCATCATGAGGATGGTGATTGATTCGAAAGGTTGGTGTACGATCGCTTCTTTAGGATAGATAAGTCTTGAGTCTACGGTGTATAGAGACCAAAGCGAGAGTATAGTACTCGTTAAGAGAATGAAGGCACTGAGCGTGACCACCTCAAGCAGTCATCAGGAAGTCTACCTTCTCATCGATGACTGGCTCAAAGCTGCAGTAATGTGTCCGATTTTTTGAGCTGAGGTGCATCGATAGTTCACCTTGAGGGTGTTATAGCTTGACTACACCATAACTCAATCTCCTAGCCATTCAGAATTCTGAGGTGTATGTTGGCTATAGCATGTTCATTGTAGGAATTGGATTGCACCAATAAGGGATCTATCTACCTCGATAGATGAGGAGCAGCGCTATGATGATCATGAGAATCAAGTCCATAAGCCCATGGCCATGGCAGAGTAAAATAATAGAAATATTTTTTAGAATTTTCATATTGGACTTGAATCAAATGATTAATTCATATGACAGATATTAGGATTTGACGAGATCATCTTAACCCTAATTCGATCGGAGCTCAAGATAGAGGAACTTAATCACATGGGTAACTACACTAAGAAGTTTGCTTTTAGTTCTGATGGATCGCCACCATATGCTACTAGGTCTCACTGGTAGATTTTGGGAGCAATTAGAATGATTTGGATAATCGATCATACTAGTTATCTGAATCAAAAAAGTTTTGATCCATCGGAAGGTATTTCGATGATGTCGATGATAGAGATCGCGACATATCTCATTACTATACGAAATTGAATCTAACTAGGTCACATAAATAAGAATTTGGATATGGATATCATCAATTGGACTAACCCAGTTCAATTGATTTGAATAAGATTCAATTAAGTTTAAGAAAATTATGTTAGCACACGATTGAGCCTAATATTCTCCTTTAAAATCATTAAAGCTTGTCTCAACTGAGCCAAATGTGTTTGGACTCACTCAGAAACCTTTACTTGGTCTGACTGGAGCTTGTCCAAGTCAAAAAAGGATTGTCTTAATTTATGAGATAAATTTGAGATAACACCTATCATTTTTCATCACCTGCTAAATCTTGTCTTTGGACTTTGGTCAAATGTTGACCTTTGACACTTAGACATCTGCCCATGTGTCATTCACCCATAGGAGAGAACTTTGACCCTTGTCTCCCTACTAAAAGGTAGAGAGACAAAGATAAGGATTGGAGTCCCATACAAATGGGACTCCAGTTGCTTCAGGGAATCAAACTTGATGGCGCCAAAGAGTCTTATTTGGCCCAATCTTGGCACCATCTAAAGAGGGTTTTGAGGGACTCTAATCTGATTAGATCAGATGATGTCATCCCACCAATCAGATTTAGATCTAATTATACAAAGGGCCATGATTGGCCAGGATGATGTGGCACTGCATGGCATAGCAGGGTCTATAAAAACCATTTCTATGCCTAGATTGAAAGAGCTTCTGCCTTAGCCCATGCCACATAGCCCCTCTCCCTCCTCCACACCACCCTCTAGTTCTCTCTCTCCTCTCCATGCCCAAGAGGATTTGGGCATGAGTTAGGTGCGATCCAAGTAAGTGAAAGACGACAGGAAAGGAAGAAGGCAGCACTGCTACAAGAGACAATGACTGATCTTCAAAAGCCATTTTGAAGATCTTCAAGATCATATCCAGATCTGATTTTTGGAGGATAGATTGAGAAGAAGAAAATCTCAAGATCCTGCCCAAGTGGATATCGGTAGAGGCTAGGCGCTTGCGTGTCTGAATCCAGAACCTCAGGCAAACATTGAGATCATCACAGGATAATAGGATTACCCATAACAAAGGTATAATCAAATTAGATTTTATTTTATTTTATTTTTTTTATCAGACCAATAAGATCAGATCTGAAGAGTCTCAAATCTGATTAGGATCTTAGAGAAAAATTTTTAAAATATCCCTCTTGATCTAATCAGATCTAAAAGAACCTGCATCAAAAAAATTGGTTTTTTTCCTTCACTCTCAACCCCATGCCTCCAGGAAAGTGCTACTGCAGCACTCCAACACTTCTTGACTCATCTCGACACTGCCTCCACATAGGTATCTGGGTCTTCTCTTGCTGCACACAAACCATCCTCCACCTGAACTATAACTCTCCCTAGTGCTGTTGCAAAAAAAATCTAATCCAAGATACTCCTGGCTGCTAGATGCCCATGACACTCCCTGAGACCTCCTGGCTCTCCCTAAGATCTGCTCTCGATCTCCCTAAGAAGCCCCTAACACTCTCTGTTGAGATACCTTCCTCGATTGCTGCACCGCTAAGCCTCTCTCAGCCCCTGTGCCTTTAGGAAAGCACTACTGCAGCACTCCATCGCTCCCTACTTGATCTCTGTTCCACTCTACAGCCATCCAATCCTAACCTGCTAGACCTTCATGCATCATCCATCTCCAACACCTCCGAAGCTCCAATCCGTCGCCCTGCTCAATACATCGCGATTACTTTTACAGCCTTCCACTAGACTGAATAGTTGCTTCTTTAGCTCCACCCCAACCCCAAGCTCTTAAGTGATCTCTTCTCTAACACGCCAAATAAAATCACCAGTAGTCCAGCCTTTGCATACTCTTTTTTACTTCTAGCACCATGCGACGCTGCTTCCAAAAGAACAACAATGAACCATTGAGAGAAAAAATAAAAGGTTCAAATCTTTTTCCTTTCCTTTTTTTCTCTCCTAGAATCTTCCAGACTCTCCTTTGGCTCCTTCCTCCTCCCATCTCCATTCCATCCCAAAAATAGAACAGACCTTCGCTACCGACCAACCATGCTTGGGCACCACCACCGAACCACCGCTATAGCTCCTCAATGTCACTGTTCGTGGCCTGCCATCGTCGGATCCAGGATCCTCAATGCTAGATTCTTCCCTAGTTTTCACTGCATACGTGAGTCAATGCCGTTGAATCTGACCTCTTTCTCGTATGCCATCTTGTCGGCACGCCGTCACTGCCATCGTTCGTGTGCCACTACCAGATTGACGTGCCATCGATGGATCCATGCTCCACTGCATTGGATCCCACCACTACAGCACATCACCACCACTGAATCTGATGCCGCCATGACACCCGCAGCCACCAGACCTCATCATTTGTGCCACTTTGCTGGATCCAAGCCATGGTCTTGGAGATGAAGCCCCTACACGACTGTCGCATCTCGATCGAGGACATCAACATCGGTGTAAGGGAAAGATCCGACCCGATCTCCCTGCTGCTCTCTTCATCTCTCTAGCTGGCTCCCGCTGCACACGTGCTCCACTAGCCTAAGATGACACCGCCGCCGCCATCTGTTACTTTTTTGGAGAAGGAGACCACCATGCCGCCTCCCTCCGGATCTTAGCATTTTGCACGCGACCACCATCGGATCGCCCGTGAAAACTCCTCTACATGTCTGATC
Organism: Cocos nucifera; assembly: GCA_006176705.1. Classification (NCBI taxonomy): domain Eukaryota; kingdom Viridiplantae; phylum Streptophyta; class Magnoliopsida; order Arecales; family Arecaceae; genus Cocos; species Cocos nucifera. Next base: position 81,980 of record QRFJ01001948.1, on the reverse strand, counting down.
GGCCATCGGGAATGCCGGCCAATCGTTGGAATCGACCACTAGGCTCGGGATTGGTAGCTAATCATCGGGATTGGCCACTAGGCCCCGAGATCAATGGCCTATGACCGACCACCACCAATCGAGAGCCTGTTGGCCTCCTAATTTTTTTTTTTCGTGTTCTTCCATTGAATCCTGTTGCTAGATCCATTCTTTATGCCTCCTCATCAAGATGGCTCTAATACCAATTATTGGGACAATCGATAGCGCTCTGATACCAATTATTGTGCAAGGATCTCTTGATGTTGTTGAGGCTAAAGAAAGAGTGGGGCATGCCTCCTTTCCTTGTGCTTGGAGGCGTGCCCCCTAGCGCACCTTGGCGTGTGAAGAAACCAAAGAGGGAGAGATATGGGAGAAAATGGTTCTCACTTTTTTACAACTAGGATTTACAATATACATGCATATATATACCTGTACATAGACCGAAATCCTAACCTGTAAAAAACTCCTTGGGCTAATTCAGTCTGAATGCACTTGTCCAAACCCATATACACCTATGGTCTAATCATGCACTCAATCCCATGGACCCAAATCTGGTCCAAACTTGGAGTTGCCTCCATGAGACCTATAAAGCAGGGCCTTATGATCATGGAGGGATGAACCTCCACCCTAGGACCAAATCGGTCCTAGCCCTAGGACCACACCTATCCTAGTCTTCCGAAGCTAACACCCTAACTCTTCCAGTGGCCTCCCAAGGCTTAGAAGCACCATTAATCCTAACAGGGCAGACTTTAGCTAGGTGGCAAAGGGAGAGAATTCCAATCACAAACCTAAAAGAGTTCGACTCAATGGAAGCCAAGGAGATGTTCAAAAAATGGAAAAGTGCAATTACAAAAGGTGGAAGAGGAAGTCTGGCATGAAGAGCTTTCAGGTACAGACAAAATCGGCCAGGTGGAGGAGTGCAAGCATGGTCATTTGGCCCAGAGAGTTCTAGTTCGTATTTCGGGGGGATCCCATATTGAATCCTAATTAGTGAAAGATCATCTGGGGTTAAGGTATAGGGGATCGGGCCCGATGCAAAGGTTGGATGGGACATACTTCTAAGGTTAGTCTTGTATATAGGATCAGGGTTCTAAAGGATCGAATTGGACGAACTCCAAGAACCAACAGACTGAGAAGTTTTCAAAGACATTTGGATCAAATGGACATTGAAAAGATCTCCAAAAAATTGAGAAAATAAGGAGCAAAATTTTCTTAAAGAAATCAAATGGACAAAATGTAAGAGACCAAAATAATCGAAGGGGAGGTTGTGAGACTAACCTAGATTGATCGAGAGGGGCAATGAGATGATGAGCATAATGAAAATCGAACAAGAAAGCACCCATGGGCGGAAGAAATAGAAAAGAAAATCGAAGGGCTCTCGAGTGGGAAGAAGGACACCAGAGGAAGATAGAGAAGAGTTTGAACAAAAGTGAAGACCCTGGGAGAAGAAAATGGATTTAAATATCCTGCAGGGCCCAAGATGGTTATGATGGCAGGTCATCTCCGATCGATCTACAATTGACATATGTCCCACTCATCATGGCAAGTGGCTAACGGCTGATAGAATTTTAATAGCACTATACATGGAGTAGAATCCCGATAGGAGTCTTGAAAATTATCTTTTTGGATTGCTTGGTATTTAAGAAACTTCGATGCCAGTGCAATAAGTGCTAAGACCCTCCATTCAATGAGTGCAAAATCTGGAAAAGAACTTCGGTAGTTGCCTTTTTCATACTTCCTTCCCTCGAATCTCAAACTTGTGAGTAGGAGGACTATTGTTGGGGTTGAACCTGCTCCTGCCAAAGTTTGGCTTGGTATCTTATCTCGGGATGGGCTGGACTCCCTCCAACCGAATTCCCTCTGGCCGAACTTCCGCCAACCAGACTTCCTCCAATCAAACTTCTATAATCGAACTCCTTCCAGCCAGCCTCCCCCAAGCCAAACTTCTCCAATCGAACTCCTTCCAGCCAAACTTCTCCAATCAAACTCCTTTCAGTCGAACTCCTCCAGTCAAACTCCTTCTGAGCTTCCTTCAATAGCCCAACGGGCTCCTTCCAGTCGAACTTCTCTCTATCCATGGAAGGACCTCAACACCAATTCTCGATACAACAAATATCAGTCAACACTTAGGCAATCTTGAAGACATCCAAATTTTAACTATTAAATCTCAACAGACTGGCACATCACGACAACGAACACTACCCTCAGTAACAAACTCTACATGGCCCCAAACGGCCCACTACCAAGCAGTTACAGTTGTCACCATTAGTTTGTTATAGGCTTTGCCTATATAAGGGATCCTCTAGATATGTTTTTTCTCTAAGCTAAAAACTCTATTTCAATTTTTCTGAGCACTTCATTTCTATTGGCCTGAAAAGCTGACTTGATTATCGGAGGGTCCTACTAGAGCCACCACCCCCGACTCCGACTAGGACTTTATTTTGCAGATCACCGACGATGACCTCATCTTCTCCAGCTCCAGCTAAGTCTAGCGTCAACTAGATTCTGCACCAATAATTTGGTTTGACCAAAGAAAATTAGAGAGCCTAGTTGGACTGAAACTCTCTCTCTTCCTTGATGCCTAGACTCCCCATGCCTAAACCCCTTCTTCTGATTATTTGTGTGCATTTTCTCATGCCAATGAAGTCCCCATGAATCCCCTCCCTCCTTAGTTTGGAAATTAGTTTTGACTAGGTCAAAATAAGCAAGTTGTTGCCCAAGGATGGCTACCCAAAAGGAGAGGATGAATTGGATATTTAAAATCTAATCTTAAGATATGAGCAGATAAAACTAATTAAGTGCTTAATAAAACAAGCTATGTAATCTGCAGTGAATAAAAGTTATAAGGTAAATAGCATACAATCATAAATACAATAGTTTTGTAGTAGCTCGGTGCCAAACTCAGTACCTACGTCCACTTTCCAAGTAAATCACTTAAGAATTCAATTATAATTCTCAATAAGAATTATGGTCCAATTATTTTCTGGGCTCGCAATTAAACTTAGTTGGTTTTTCTTAGCTCACCAACTAAAACCATACAAGATTATTTTCTATGCTCACAATCAACACTGTTGGTTTTTCTCGGATCACCAACTAAAACTATACAATAATTATTTTTTCGAGCTAATAATCAACCCCGATTGGTTTTAAACTTGGCTCACCAATCAAACCACTATAAACATCCAACTTAAGGCTTGGACCAACCCAAGTCTCTCACCCTAGAAAACTTAAAATAAAAAAAATATATAAAATAAAATAAACTCTTTTGAAGTCCAAGAGAAGAAAATCTGAGTTGCTTTGCTTGTAGGTTTGATTTTTTCTTCTTGCATGATTGAAAGATGATGATGCTCTTTGATTTTTTATTTGATCACTTTCTTACTTCACTTCACTCTTGCTCTCACTTGCTTGAGGATGATTTATAGTGGAAGGATAAAGAATAACTCTAAAAATAACTCCTCTTCTCTATACAGCTCACTCCTTTGACTTTCTCAGTGAATACTCAATAAACATTTCCAAAGCTTGTCTCTAATGATCCAAAGACTTTCTTATATCCTTGAGTTTTTCTACGACTTTAAAATATCTGAGAGGTCTACAAAAAGGGATCTAGCCATTAGAGATGAGAAAATAGCTATTGAAAGTCATTGTGGACAAAAAGTTAAAGTTTTAAAATACTAGCCATTACAATTATTAGATCAGCTTAATTTTTCACTTGATCGACTTAGTTTCAGTAGACTTTAAAAATCAGCTTTCTATCTTTCTATTTTCTAAGATTAAGTCGACTAAGTTTTTCACTAAGTCGACTAAGTACTAAACCAGCTCAAATTTTCACTAGATCATCTCAATTCTCATTCTTCAACAATTCTGCCTATATTTCTGCATGAGTGGCTTTATGACTTCAACTTTTGAGGATTTCTTCCATCTTGATTTTTATGATCTTTTCCACCATTAAGGCTTCCAAAACTTCTTATTTGAGCTTTATTTGAGCATTTGAAATCATTCTTTTTTTTGACATTTTTTTTTTAAGAAAATTTTTTTTATGGATAATTTTTTTATTTTAAGTACTTAAAAGTCCTACATATATTCTTGAAACACATGATTAGTATCATCTATACTCAATATTTTGAAATCATCAAAATCAATCTTAGGGTCAATAATTTTTTTCTTTTTGATGATGATAAAATCTTGAGTATATGCACAATAAAAATATATAATATATTTCAATACATTTTATCAAAATATATTATGAAGTATAGATTAAACATATAAATAAGTATTTCATGAATATTCTTAATTAATCTTTTGGTTCATTGCACATAATTAATTCATTGCACATATTTTATATACTCATTTTAAATTTATGTCTCAATTCAAATCAATGAGTATTAAGGTTTCAAGCATCAAATTCATTGAGTTTTTTAAGTATTAATCCTTTAAGTATATACTCAACATTTTTCTCTCCTTCTTTTTGAGAGCATCAAAAAGCTTATGAAAAGGATGAAGAAAGATCATCAAAATCAATAATATATGAGAATTGTATTAATTTAGAGATCTATCAATTTTTAAAAAAAATCAAGTCAAGTAAATTATTTCTCTTTGAAAACTTATATTTTGATTTAAAGTACTTCATTCACTTTCAGAAATTAGCTTGAATTCAAATATCAAAGGCTCATTTTCTTTTTGAATGAATATGACTATTTTAATTAGATTTTTAAATATGCACTTTTAAGATTTAAGAGAAATAGAGCTTTTCAAAAAATTTTATCATGAAATCAAGCATAATATATACTTTAATATACAATCTTCTTTTAAAAATTTCAGTCAATTAAGTTCAGAAAAGATATATATCAAAAATGCATCGAGCAAGTCAATAATTTTAGTATGTAGTATCAAGGCAAATGAGAATCACTCATTTAAACTCATTTCTTAAGTAAAAGATTCTTGACACAAGTAATTTTATAGAAAATTCTCAATGCACATCAAAATTTTAGTATTATATTTAGATTTTCAAATGAGTTTCTAAAATTGAAAGTATGTATCAAAATGATAAATCAGATTATCAAACTTAAATTAAATCAAATTAGTTTGGAGTGAGAATATGTTTCAAATTTACTTTAACTCCAATTAGTCATCAAAAATTATTTAGCAATCAAATCAATCAAATTAAATTAAGAGATCAAAATTATATGAAAGCTCAAATTAAAAGAGACATAATACAATTGTTTGAGAATTTAAGATAAAAAATGATATCTTGATATCAATTAATTGTTAAAAAGAATAATGATATAATTAAAACACATGAATTATGAATAATTACTTCAAACAAATCAATCAAAACAAGTAAAGTACAAATGATCATCAATAATTTCTATTTTTATTAGGTTCCAAAATAGTTTTAATAATATTTTCTCTCCCTATTTTTCATAATTAATGCCATAAATAACTTTTCAACCTTTTTTCTTTCAAAATAAGTATTTTTATCATAAATTTAATTGATACCAAATTTAACCTTTAAATTTAGATAATTTAACTATCAAATTTAGAAAATTTATTTTTAAAAGAGTACCAAATTTGAACTAAATAGGACATCTAATTTCAAAATAAGCATGTTTGATACCAAATTTATATTGATATCATGCTCCCCCTTTCTAAGTAGATTATTTTCTAAATACATTAAATGATAAAATTTTTCAAAGATATTAGAGCATATTTAATACCAAATTAAGTATGTCAATGGTAAATTCATATTGATACCACTTTAGATTTTCAAAGGATATATTTTTCAAGTAAAATATGTCAAAAAAATTTTGATACCAATTTTAATATTTGTTCTTTTCTTTTTCTTAAGAGATTTTAGTTAGTTAAGCTTTTATTAATTTAATTTTCTTAAATATATAATTGATAAGGAAAAATTGAGATATTATGCTGAATTTAGGATAACAATAAAAGCTTAAAAGCAAACAATCAAAATAAAATATTGGTTTTAAGCAATACATCAAAATATTCAAGTCATGGAGTATAATCATTATAAGCATAAATAAATCATCAAAATTAATTATTCACTCTAAATAAATTCAATATTTATTTATGGTATGATATGGAGAAAGGTTTAGCTTTTACCAAATATCATCACCCATTTTCTCAAGTACAAGCCATCCGTCCATAAGAATTAGCTTCTTTTACTTCATTAGATGCTTGGCTTATCTGCAAAAAATATTTTCTAACTTTTGGTATCCAAGCCATCTTGGGTCCATTGAGGTTAGAGCTTATGATTTCTTTTAGAATCCATATTTACTTAATCAAAGTATGACTAATTATTTTAGTATTACATTTAAAAATTTTATGGCTAACTTTGTTACATTTAAAAGAAACTATAAAATGATTTTTAATATAAACTTTGCTAAACATGTTGTTCATAAATTTCTATTTTATTAATGAACTATAGCTAATTCCAGCTTTATTGAAAATCACTTTTTGATTGATTAAAATAGATTGAAGCTTTTGAGAGCCAATTGTAAACTTATTAAGTATAGGTTTCAATCTTTCAATCTCTTTTATTAGATTGGCTTTTTCTTCCAAAAGAGATTTCTTTTCTTTTAGCAAGCTTTCTTTTTCTTCAATATAAAGTTTTGATTTTTCAAACTCTATTTTCAACTTAATATTTTCTTCAATCAAAGATTTTTCAAATTTAAAAAGTGCTTCTTTTTCTTTAGCCAAAGCATTCTTTGCTTTCAAAATATCTTTTTTTTTAATCAATAATTTATTCTTTTCATCAGCTAAGAGAAGATTTGATCTTTTAAGTTCTTTATTTTTGAGCCTTATTTTTTTAAATTCATCTATTAAATTATTAAAGGCTTCAAATAATTCATTGAAAGTAAAATCGGAAGAATCCTCAAGATTTACCTCATCATCATTGGCCATGAGGCAAGAATTTATAATTCTTTCTTCCACTTTCTCATTTCTCTCTTCTTTGCTTTGCTCCCCCTTAATCAATACTTTCTTTTTCTTTTGTTTCTTCATTTTGTTCTTCTTTTCATCCTCATGCACCATGAGGCATAAGTTGGAGTGAGTTTTTTTTCTTGAAAGCTTGATATTTCTCTTTGATTTACTTCCTTAAAAGTAGTTTTTAATTTCTTCTAAACTTGTTTAGCTAAAATACATAAGGAAATTATATTAAATTTATTAATATCTAAAGAGCAATAAAATATATTTATGATCTTAGCATTAAGTTGGGCCATTTTCTTATCATGTTTGATCAATACATTATGGGTGTGTGAGCCATCAACAATAATTTTTCATAAATTATAGTCATGTACTTGTACGAATATTTTCATCCTAGCTTTCTAATAGGTAAAATTTGAGCCATTAAAAAGTAGAGATCTATCTATAAAATTACCTTCATTAAAAAATAATTTTATTTTGGATTGCCAATATCTTTAGCTCTTGACCGTTAGATCAACAACCAATAATAGAGCACCTGCTCTAATACAACTTATTGCCTAAGAATGGCTATCGAAGAGGAGGAGTGAATTGGATATTTAAAATTAAATCGTGAGATATGAGTAGATAAAACTAATTAAGTGCTTAATGAAACATGCTATGTAATGTGCAGTGAATGAAAGTTATATGGTAAATAGCTTACAATCACAAATACAATAATTTTATAGTGATTTGGTGCCAAACTCAGCATCTATGTCCACTCCTCAAGTAAACCACTTGAGAATTCAACTATAATTCTTAATAAGAATTACAGTCCAATTACATTCTAGACTCATAATTAAATTCAGTTAGTTTTTCTGGCTCACCAACCAAAATCATATAAGATTATTTTCTAGACTCACAATCAACCCAGTTGATTTTTTTTGAATCATCAACCAAAACCATGCAATGATTGTTTTCTCGGGCTAACAATCAACCCTAATTGATTTTAATCTTGGCTCACTAATCAAACTACTACAAATTGCCAACTCAAGACTTGAACCAATCCAAATTTCTCACTCCAAAAAACTTAAAATAAAAAAATATAAAATAAAATAAACTCTTTTGAAGCCTAAGAGAAGAAAATCTGAGTTGCTTTGCTTGTAAGCTTGATTTCTTCTTCTTAAATGATTGAAAGATGGTGATGCTCCTTGATTTTTGATTTAATTGCTTTCTTACTTTACTTCACTCTTGCTCTCACTTGCTTGAGGATGATTTATAGTAGAAGGATAAAAAATAACTCTAAAAATAACTCCTTCTCTTCTCTATTTAGCTCACTCTTTTGGCTTTCTCAATGAGTACTCAATGCACTCTCCAAAAGCTTATCTCTAATGCTCCAAAAGTTTTCTTATATATCCTTAAGGTTTTCTACCACTTTAAAATATCTGAGAGGTCTTCAGAAAGGAATCTAGCCATTGGAGATGAGAAATAGCCGTTGAAAGTCGTTATGGATAAAAAATTAAAGTTCTAAAAAACTAGCCATTACAGTCACTAGGTCGGTTCAATTTTTTACTGGATCGGCTCAATTTTCAACCAGATTGGCTCAGTATCAGTAGACTTCAAAAATCAACTTTCTGTCTTTCTATTTTTAAGACTGAGCCGACTAAGTACTGAGCTAGCTCAACTTTTTACTAGGTCATCTCAGTTCTCAGCCTTCAATAATTCTATATATATTTCTGCATTAGTGACTTTTTTACTTCAACTTTTGAGGGCTTCTTTCATCTTAATTTTTATGTTCTTTTCCACCATTAAGGATTCTAAAACTTCTTATTTGAGCTTTATTTAAGCATTTAAAATCATTCTTTTCTTTGACTTTTCTTCTTTTCAGAAAATTTCTTCTATGGATAATTTTTTTTTATTTTAAGTACTTGAAAAGTCATACATACATTCTTGAAATACATGATTAGTATCATTTATACTCAATATTTTAAAATCATCAAAATCAATCTTAGGATCAACACAAGTTATTTTGATCTAGGAATCTATTTGATAGAGTTCTATAATTCCAAAACTCTATTCACTATATGGTGCCTAAAATGATCAAATTTGGATATGATTTTTTATATGGAAAAGGAAGGTTATTGTGCATATATTCTCTGGCATCCACACATAAGGAAAATAAGGAGGGGCATAAGTTATTGGGTGCCAATCATTAGGGGGTGCGGGCTTTCTTTAGGACAACATCCTAGGTTGTCCTAGTAAGAGAAAAGAAAGAAGAGAAGAAAGGGTTTCTTCTCTAGGATTTTTCTTCCTCTTTCTTCCATAAATCTTTGAGAGATTAGAGAGGAAGATCATCTCTCCTAAGTCCTTCTCAGCTATTTCATTACTTGGAAGGTCCAAGAGATGGAAAGAAGAAGAATCAAGATCAATCATCAAGAGAAATATGCTAAGTGCTAGCATATGTGCAAATTTTCATTCATCGGACCTCCGATCAGCATAGGAGCCTCGTATGGACAACCTGTAGAGGCTAGACATTCTATGTAGCTCTGAGCAATATTCTCATCCATAGATATCAATAGCAGAGTTCTTGACCTGTGATCAGGTATAGAGATTTATTTTCTATAGTATTCTAGATTAGATCTAAATCAATATTGATGTGATCAATACCTTTTAGCTTTATTTATTTTCAGATTTATTACATGCCTATATCATGTTATAAGATCCTAAATGTAGGTATTTTTATATACATATGTAAATTAATTTGATTAATCTAAGTCTTTTTCTTCTAAAATTATTGAAAAAGTTTTGAAATCTATGCATGAAAGCCTAGATTTTTTTCATCATAACCTTCCAGTGATTCTCACCGGGATTAGGCTGATACCTACTTACTTTTTCTAGTAAGTATGCCACATCCGATCTCATACATATCATGGCATACATAATAGAATCCACTATCAAAGCATATGGTATTATACTCATACACTCTCTCTCTCTTGAGGAGTTATCGAACAATCTCTCTTCAAAAGAAAGATTCCTTGGCCAATCAAACGATAGCCTTTCTCAAAATTTACCATGCTAAACCGCTTCAGCATGATATCAATGTATATGGACTAGAATAACCTAAACAATATTTTAGATCTATCTCTATAGATCTTCATCTCTAGGATGTAGGAAGTTTCTTCTAAGTCCTTTATAGAGAATTGAGATGATGGGCAAACCTTTATTTCCTATAATGCAAGGATGCCATTTCTGATTAAGAGAATATAATTCATATACAATACAAAGAAATACTACTATAGAACTATTAGCCCATTCATGTATGTAGGATTCTTTTTCATTCTTAATGAAGCCATACGTTTTGATCACTTTATCAAAATGCATGTTCCAACTCCGAGATGCCTACTTCAATTCATAAATGGATCTCTATAATTTGCACATCTTGTACTTGTCAGTGGATATGAATCCTTTAGGCTGTATCATTACACCTCTTCATCCAGCTCTCCATTTAGGAAAGCTATCTTCATATCCATTTACTAGATCTTTTGTTCCAGATGCACTTCTATCGTAAGCATAATCTGAATGGACTTAAACATTGCCACTGAAAAAAATATCTCACCATAATCAATACCATAATGTTGATGATATTCCTTGACATTCAAATGGGCTTTATAGATCTCTACCTTCCTATCTGCACCCCTTTCTTTTTGAAAATCTATTTACATCCAATGGAATTTACTCCTTCAGATGGATCAACAAGTGTCCATACACTGTTGACCTTCATGGACTCTATTTCAAACTTCATGGCTTCTAACCACTTATCAGAGTCAAACCTCTGCATGGCATCCATGTGTAGTGTTTTATAACTAGGGCAAAAGCATGGATTTTTAAGCATTTCATAAAAAAATTCTTAAGTCAAAACCTAACTCAGGACCACCTTATTAAATTCAAATCATATAACATGAATTTTAATATAAACTTAGGGTATAGGAACATACTTGGATCGCTAAACTTTGATTTATGTCAGAATTCTAGTAGAGGTCTGGCAAGGGTTCCATCAAGTGCCTATGTATTCATCCTCCAATGTTGATCCATATGAAGAGTCGATCAAGTCTCTAACATCTTCTCAAATTGATTTCTTAAATTAAATTCTTATTGCAAGAATTGAATTTGACCAGAATCTCCTCTTAGCCTTGCTTCCTTCCTCCTAGCCTTCCTCTTCCTTACTTTCTTTTCTCCTTATCTTTCTTATCTTTCTTCCTAGATCCTTATCTTAAAGAAGACTCCTTGTCCTTATAAGGATCTTATCTTAAGAAGGGAAGAAAGAGAGAAATTGGACAAAGTGCAGAGGTTTGTAAGAAAGAAGGATCAGGATTGAATGCCTCGAAAGCCTAGAGCACCCACTATTTATAATGTACGTAGGGGCACCACCAAAATTTCTCACACCTCCTCCCTCTTAATTTCTCATGCCTCCTCTAATTTCTCATGCCCGTTGGACCGTCTCATGACACATGGAAAACTATGGGAATAGTTCCAAGAGACTCTTCATGAAGATGACTCTTTGGAATTATTCTATGTTGTTTTTCCAAAGAGTTGCAAGACTTCCTAGAAGTGGCACCAACCTATCAAGGGATGAGATCAAATCTCAATGCCATCTAGTGGCTATCAAAGAGGGTGCCAACTTCAAATGATGCATGGAGAAAAATAGGCATGGAGAAACAATCATCATGGAGGAATAAGAGTCAACAACCAATTGGACTCGAAGTCCAAGTGGCGCCAATTCAAGCAGTGGCGGCTAGAAGGCTTATCCTTATCCAATCTTTAGATATTAAATCAAAGAATTTAATCTCCAAAGGACACTCATGTGCCTCCTTTGAGATTTGGAACCATGCAACAAATAATGTAATGTGAAGCAAAATGGATAAGAAGGAATAAGGGGGTGCCAACCAAACCCATGCGCCAAAATTGTTTGCACATAAAACAACCCCCATGCGACAAGAGATAGAATCTCTGGCATGTGAGATGCTGATGTGAGGCACCCAATCCTCTAGTCAACAAGCCAAGGGTCAATCCAATTAAGGAACCAAAGTTGATTTGGTTTAAATTGGATCTAATTAGCCTAAATTGGAACCAAATTCCAATTCAATTCGAATGTAGGTGTTAGGGTTTGCAATATGTGCTAGCATGTTCAACTTGCAAACATGATCTAATTCAATTAAACCCTTAATTCATTTTCTTTGTACAAGACCCATTGGGTTCCATGTCTAGCCAGCAGTAGATTCGGATGCAATTTGATGTAATTTGATTAGAAACCAATCAAACCATTTAAGGTCAAATCGAGCTAACCTGATTCAATCAATCAGAACCCTTTCTAATTAGTGATCAAATTAAACTCTTTAATTCAATCGAATCCATAAGATAAGGTTGACATCTAGCAATGTATCATGTCGATCCAGAAGATATAAAATTTTGGTTGGAAAATTACTGTGCAATTCGATCCTATGATCATCCTGCATTCCAAATATGACTCTGGATATGGAATCATGTCAAGTCCAATATCATATTCATATTTCTCTCAATCTTATAATGATGATTCAATTAATAAAATATTAAAAATCTTTTCTAATTTTTATTATGCTTTAATCATAGTCTTTCTAAATCATCATTCGATTAAAGCAAGTAAGATGCGATCTCCTCTTACTAGGAGTGATCGTTTCCATGTTGACCTACTCATAATTTTTATATGCAATCAACCATATCCAGAATACCCCATACATGACTAAGTCATGAATGAGTATGAACCAATATATAGATTCATGCATACAAGGTTCTATGGCAGTTTTAGGTCAAAGAATTACATGCATAACTCCTACTACAAGAACCATCTATTAACAAGTAGATAAACCTCCATTAGATATCCTCAAGTTGGATCAATTCGGTGAACCTATTCTCTAATGAGCATCCACATCCTTGTATTAGTATCTTACATAAGTAATTGTGAGATCAATCACCCTCTCCATCGAGCATACATAGGATGTGCTAGTCTTTTCGAAAATATTGATTCCCAACTCAATATTCCATGGATTAAAAATATTTTAGATTAGGGTTTTAAGATTTTAGGTCTCATAGGTATGATCTCATCATAATCCTAAAACTATAGCCTTAATCTATAGGATTCATCATAATCTTAAATAAATAATTAAGACACAGCATATGATGAAATATAAATATCTTTATTTATTTTAAAAAAATATTATTAAATGAGTTTGGAAGATAAAAGAATAATCCATCAAAATACATATTTCGACTGGTTTATAGAACATATTCCTTTCAATCTTCTACTTGCACTAAAGCCAATCGCTCTTATATTTTAACCCCATATAATTCAGGTGATGATCGAACTACTACTAAGGTAAAGCCTTAGTGAATGGGTCTGCTATGTTGTTATTTATTTCTACTCATTCAATAACTACATCTTATCCCTCGACAATCTCATGAATGAGGTGGAAGCATCTCAAAATGTACTTGGATTAATGATGAGATCTTGGTTCCTTTGCTTGAGCAACTACTCAAGTATTATCATCGTAAAATGGTACTAGGTTCTTAATTTCAGGAATGACACCCAATTTAGTGATGAATTTCTTTATCTAGATAGCTTCCTTGGCGGCTTCACTTGCAGTAATATACTCTATCTTAGTGGTTGAATCAGCTATAGTTTACTGCTTGGAACTCTTTCAACTCACTGCTCCATCATTTAGAGTAAACATATATCCTGAAATAGATTTGCTATCATCTGGGTTTGATTGAAAACTAGAGTCAAAATATTCTTCTAGTTTAAGTTAGATCCATCATATATCAGAAAAATATCCTTAGTCCTTCTTAAGTACTTAAGAATATTTTTCACTCCTTTTCAATGATCCTCTCTTAGATTAGCCTAAAATCGACTAGCTATGCTTAAGGCATAAGTAACATCAGGTCTGGTATGTAATATGGCATACATTATCGAACCTACTATCAAAGCATAAGAAATAGAAGTCATTCTATTTCTCTTTTCAAGTGTATTAGGAGATATTTTCTTAGAGAGATGTATGCCTTGACTTATGGATAAGTAATTTCTTTTACTCCCATCCATGCTGAACCTTTTCAAAACTATGTCAATGTATTTAGACTGGGACAAACCTAGCATCCTTTTAGATTTATCCCTATAGATCTTTATACCAAGTACATAGGATGCCTCTCCCGAGTCTTTTATGAAAAACTTGATAGCCATAACTTGATCGATTGCAATATTAGGATATCATTCCTAATGAGGAGTATGTCATCTACATACAGAACCAAAAAAACTATGGCACTCCCACTAGTCTTCTTGTATACATAAGGTTCATCCACATTTTTGATGAAGCCAAACTCTTTGACTACTACATCAAAATGGATGTTCCAACTTCTTGAAGCTTGCTTTAATCCATAAATGGATTTCTTAAGCTTGCATACCTGATTTGATCTCTCACTTGAGATAAATCCTTTGGCTATGACATGTAAACCTTCTCCTCAAGGAAACCATTAAGGAAGGTAGTATTTACATCCATTTGCCATATTTCATAATCATGGTATGATGCTATAGCAAGAATAATCTAAGTAGATTTGAGCATAGCAATAGGTGAGAATGTTTCATCATAATCAATACCTTGTTTTTGCCGAAAATCCTTAGCCATCAATCTGGCTTTATAGATTTCAACTTGCCCATCTACTCCAATTTTTTTCTTATAGATCCATTTGCATCTAATAAGGTTCACACCCTCTAGTGGATCAACCAAAGACCATACTTTGTGGATATAAATAGAGTCCATTTTAGATTTCATGGCATCTAGCCATCTATCCGAGTCCTTACTCATGGTAGCTTCCATATTGGTTAGAGGTCCATCATTCTCAAAAATTTGAGCTTCATTATTCTCAATAATGAATCCATACCTCATAGATGCATGTCGCACTCTATCAAATCTTCAGATAGGAGTTGTGTGTTCTAGTTCATCCCTATCTATGTGTTCATATAGCTGAGAAATTTTTATTTATTTATCTTGAACTTCACTAAGTTCAATATTTCTTCCACTACCTCTTTCTAGGATAAACTCTTTCTCCATGAATGTGGCATTTCTACTTACAAAAATCTTTTATTCAGTAGAGTGGTAGAATAGATATCCCATCCTATCTCTAGAATATTCTACAAATAGATATTTATCTGCTCTAGCATCTAGCTTATGTCCAAAATTTTTTTTGACATATGTCGAATAAGCTCATATCTTAAGATACTTAAAATTAGATTTTTTACCTCTCTATATCTCATATGGAGTACTAGATACAGACTTAGTGTTAGATATATGTGCCCTAGAAGTCAGAATTGGTTGACACTTGTAATACACTTCTAGGGGTAAAATTATAATTTTGACTAAAATCAATAAAATGGGTTATTTTCTATCACATATGTGTATTTAGTGTCTGTGATACACCCTTTGAGTTAATAGTAACGATAATTCATATTTTTAAGAGTTGAAAATTTAAGACATGAATAATCATTATTAACTTATAAAATGCTTCCGACCATAGGATCATCACGAGGATGGTGATTGATCCAAAAGGTTGGTGTACAATCGCTTCTCTTTAGTAGATGAGTCTTGAGTCTATGGTGTGGAGACACCAGAGCGAGAGTACAGATACTCGTTAGAGAATGAGGGCACTGAGCGTGACCACCTCGAGTAGTCATTAGGAAGTCTACCTTCTCATCAATGACTGACTCGATGCTGCAGTGGTGTGTCTGGTTCTTTGACCTGAGATGCATCGGCAGTTCACCTTGAGGGTGTTATAGTTTGACTACACCATTACTCGGTCTCCTAGCCATATGAAATCCTGAGGTGTATGTTGGCTATAGCATGTTCATTGTAGGAACTGGATTGCATCAAGATGGAATCTATCTACCTCGGTGGTAGAGGAGCAGCCCTATGATGATCATGAGAATCAAGTCCAGAAGCCCATGGCCATGGCAGAGTGAAATAATAGAAAGAGTTTCTATTTAGATTTTCACATCGGACTTGAATCGAATGATTACATCATATGATAGGGACTAGGGTTTGACGAGTTCACCTTAACCCTAATCTGATCGGGGCTCAAGATAGAAGAACTTAATCACACAGGTAGCTGCACCAAGAGGTTCGCATTCAGCTCTGATGGGTTGCCACCATATACTGCTAGGTGTCACTGGTGGATTTTGGGAGCAATTAGAATGATTTAGATGATCGATCATTCTAGCTGTTCGAATCAGAAGAGTTCTGATCCATCGAAAGGAGTTTCGATGATGTCGATGATAGAGATCATGACATATCCCATTACCATACAGAACTGAACCTAACTGGGTCACACAAACAAGGGTTTGAATCTGGTGATCATCAATTGAACTGATCTAGTTCAATTGATCTGAATGAGATTCAATTAGGTTCAAGGAAATCGTGCTAGCACTCGATTGAACCTAACGTTCTTCTTTTACTATCATAAATAAGTTGTCCTGACTGAGCCAAAGGAGTTTGTGCTCAATTAGAGGCCTTCACTTGGTCTGACTGGAGCCTGTCCAGGTCAGAAAAGGGTTGTCTTATTTTGTAAGACAATACCTACCATTTTTGGTCACCTGCCATTTCTCGTCCTTTGACTTTGGTCAAAAGTTGATCTTTAACTGGTCAAACATTAACCATTGACACTTTGACTTCTGTCCATGTGTCACATACCTATTGGAGAGCTGGTGGGGGCCTATCCTCCTACCAGAACCTGACAAGGAGGAGGGCGCATGCCACCCTTGGCGTGTGCCCAAGTTGGAGACGCCCAAGAGTCCCTGTTGGACAGGGACTCCATCTCCTTTATAGATTTCGATTAGAGTTCTCCTAAGAACCAAGTTTGATTGGTCTTAGGCACCATCTAAGGAGGAATCCAAGGGACTCTATTCTCACTAATCAAATTTAGATTTGATTTCACAAAGGGTTGTGATTGGTTGGGAAGAAGAGGAGTTCGATCATAGATAGTCTATAAATAAGACCCTACGCCCAACTCAAATTATGATTGGAAAAAGAATTGAAAATTCCCACACCCAAGGCTGCCTCTCCTCTCCTCCTCCATGCTAAAGCATATTCTTCCTCTCCTCTCCACATCCAAAATTATTTTGGGTTCTTGGTTGGTGCAATCCAAACGACAAAAAGGCGACTGAAAGCTAGAAGGCTGCGTTGTTGCAAAGGACAACTGCTGATCTTCGAAAGGTATTTTAAAGATCCTCCAGATCAGATCCAGATCTAATTTTTGGAGACATGATAG
>QRFJ01001948.1:0-63703 GCA_006176705.1 Cocos nucifera | reverse complement strand
TACTGGAAGGAGCTTTAATAGATGTTCAATAAGGAAAAATTAATTCTTAGAGTCCAAGATGAACAAGTTACTTTTAATGTTTTCAAAGATACTAAACATCCTGATGATAATCAAACTTATTTTCTAATTGATATTATTGACAATTCAGTATATGAGAATTCTATAGAAAATAGGTTTGAGACTATAAAAGCTAGCAATGTCAAATTGAAAGAGGACTCGACCAAACATGAAAGTATTCTAATTGAAGTGGCACCAGATTGATCCACTTTAGAACTTAAAGAAAGTCAAGCTGAAGACTATAAATCAGAACTACTAGATAGGTTGTTTCTTTTCTTTTTAGTTTTGATCATTTTTCTTTTTTTTTTTATTTTTAGTAATTTGTTGTTGCTCTTTTACTGCTCTGGTGTGTATTTTCAATTTTGTAGAAAAATCAATGAGAGCTCAAGCAAAATTTCAAAGCTCCAAAGAACCAGACTGAACCAAATCAGGTGTATTCCTTCCTATCCTTTATTGCACCCTTTATTTTTCTTTCTCCTTTAAGATAATGTAGAATAAGTTTAAAAAAAAAAATCATGTGTCAAGAAGAAAATCTTGAGCAAGATAAGACTGGATAAGTGATAAAAGATAGAATTATTTGCTAATGAATGTAATGAGTTAAAGAAGTAGATTAGTTGGTCAACTTTTAGCAGCCTACTTAGGTCATTAAAAGATTATTAGCACTTCTAATTGCACATGCACACTAACAAGGCAAAGTAGGTATTGATTATAAGGCCAACTGAGGATTCAATTATCACTAAAAATTGATAATTAATATACATTCTAATCAAAGAAACTTGAATTTAAGGAAAGAGCTACCTGCCTAAAAATAAAGTGCAAAAGATAGAGTATATGTGGATTGTCCAAAGCCTAGTAACTGGATCTCTGCACCTAGGTCAAGTGTGAAAATTTACGTAAAACAGTGAAGGAAAGGCCAGGATGCTCAGCACAGTAAAAAAAAAAAAAAAAAGGAAAGGCAGTGTGAAAGCTACCTTAATTCATGAGTATAAAATTGAGAATGTATAGAAAATTGACCAAAATAGGTGATAAGAGAGGATACTTTTGTTCTTTTAATTTAATACTGAAATGCTAAAGTTAGTCATCATGAACACAAGTGCTATAGATCTTTGATGTACTCTAAGAAAGTTTTTAATTATATTGACTAAAAAATTTGCTTCTGAAGCTCAATGCTTAGTTAGCAGTATTTTCTAAACTTTTTGATCTTTAGTCCTAGATTTTATCTTTGTGATGGATAAGCTTATTGAAACATGGTATTAAATAAAACATTGCTAAGGGACTAGTAATGACTAAGTTGGGGGGTGTGATAAGTGATAAAAATATACTAATAAAAGTATTAAATTATAAAATAAATTAATCTATTTCTTTAAAAATTAATACTTTTATTAATTTTATGTAGGAAAGAAGGCCACCAATTTAAAGATCTTATTTTTCTGGTTCAGATGAAATAAATTTTAGGCAAAACGGACTTCAAACGAGCCCGAAATTAAATTTTTTTTAAAAAAAATCTAATTCGATTCAAATCGGTTCAAAAAATTGGCTCAGCAGACTGCCCGGCTCGACCGCATCAGCAGACCGACCCGTCGATGCAGCACTGATGTCAGGATGATGTCAGCATTTTTCATGGTGCATGGTGGACCGACTTGAGGACATTTCGAAAATTTTATATAAAGAAGCGCGCTCCGATTGGCTGAAGAACGTGGCGGTCCATGCAACATCGGGTTCGTGCATGGTCTACAGAGGGCAATTTAAGAATTTTATCTAATCCAACAGGCGCCTTTCACTGAGACTTGATCGGACGGTTGAAAAGAATGCGCTGACGAACGGCATCCGCAGCTCCCGATCGAGATCCAACGGCTGAGATTCATCCCAACATTAAACTAAAGATCAGAAGCCTTCTTTGTGCACGATTGGATGGCCCAGATTCAATCTAACGCTTGATCCGATGGCTAGCATGAAATCCGACTTGATCTAGAATGTTTTAAAGGATTTTTAAATGGTTTTTGGACCGTTTGATCAACATCTAATGATCAGAATCATCCAGATCCTAATTTGAGTTATTGTGGGAGTCTTAAACCCAATTTTCAAAGAAAAAATTGATCTTTGGGCTATAAAATCTGCTGTTGCCATAGAATAAAAAGGGAAGGAAGAGAAGAAAAAGAGAGAGGTTAGAGAGAAAAAGAGAAAAAGGGAGAGAGTCAGAGAAATTAAAAAAAAAAGAGAAAGAGAGGAGAGAGGTAGAAAGAGAAGAGAGATTTGTGAGAGAAAGAAAAGGGTTTTTGATTTCT
Source organism: Cocos nucifera (assembly GCA_006176705.1). Taxonomy (NCBI): domain Eukaryota; kingdom Viridiplantae; phylum Streptophyta; class Magnoliopsida; order Arecales; family Arecaceae; genus Cocos; species Cocos nucifera. The sequence continues at coordinate 61,361 of QRFJ01001948.1, read as the reverse complement.
TTCAATAAATAAGACATCGATCAAGGAGCATCTTCTTCTTCATCAAGTTCTCCACACCAAGAGCAATGGACAATCAATTTCAGCAATCAAATAGTCTAATTTCTCTATGCCTTTTATTTTATTTATTATTTTTGAACTTGTTATCATGAACTAAATTTTTTTTACTAAGGCTAAGGTGTAGCCACTCTTTTGATGCAATATTTAATGTGATTTATTTTTAATTTTAAATTTTATTCATGAGGAGTATATAAATCTGATCTTAATGCTTTTAGATTACTGACCATCTTCTAATTGATCTGATGAGCATAGACATTACAGACCAAGTACATCTATGTTATTGCTTCTTGATTATATATCTTGTATTATGAATCAAATTAGAATTCATATGCATGCAGAAATTTTAGTATGCTTTGGACGCAGCATATTTTAATTAGAGGATTTCACAAAACTTAATGCATTAATATTTATTTAAATTATACTTGGACCAAAGGGTAATTAATAAATATTGATAGTTTTGCTATGCTTGGACCAAAGGATAGTGAATAAATTAGGAGACTCTACCATCACATGAAATAAAATTAATCTAATAACCTGAATATTGTATTGACTGAGTTAGTGAACTGATTGCCTTAGTAACCCATTGCTCTTAAGTTTAAAACCCTAATAATTATACTCTCTCTATTTCCTTAAAAATTTTTAATTATGTCTTTATTTTGTTCCTTAATTTCTTATTCTCATAAATCGGTCTTCTAAATAAAGCATAGGAAAGAGCTTTTCAGTACTTATTTTCCAATTCTCTAGGGATGATACTCTACTCATTCACTTTATTACTTGATCGACTAGTGCACTTGCCATAGCTATAAATTAGCACGCATCAAAACCCTAAGCCGATAGTATAGAAATTAATTTATGTACCAATCAATGTGACTATCTAGCAATGATACCCGATGTCTGGATAGGTCAAATAGTCACATCACAATATCCATGAACTGATGGCATATGGTTACTATATAATTCATCCTCCTAACCCAAATGCTTAAAGATGACTCAAGATTTAATTGTTAATCCTGAAAAATCATTTACATTGTATTTCAAATTTTAATATCCATCATATAGACTACCACGACTGAGGTTTTGCTAAATTGAAATACAGTGATGCATTTACTCCAGTACTTGAAGGAGTCAATTCCATCTTGATTCATGCATCGACTAAACAAGTACTTGACTATACCCAGTAACCTTCCATCACTGAATTAAAAATTTAGGTAGTCCAGTACTAAAGTACAGTGAGTTGCTTGCAAGTCACTATGGTGATCTCAGGTCTAAGGAACATTTATATCCATATCCTTTGCGAGCAACTCTTTAGTAGAGAGCTCCATAGTTGGATCACGATCAGTGAAATGTACCACTACATTTTACCTGCATGTTATATCAGTATCTCCATATTCCTTGGTTAAGAGGACAACCAACCAATATGGCACGTGATGACCCACACTTGATAAACATTATCATCCTAAGTAACAACATATTATTTGATCGCAATCAGGTTTAAGGACTAAACAACAAATCCTCTTTTGCTGAATCTAAATAGTCCTAAGAACTTCATTATAGAAAAGTTCTTAAAGAAAGATGCACAAGAGTGATAGAAATGTCAAAATAATAATTTTATTCATTTATAATTTAAATATAAATTATATTCAGCTCAACCATCTACAATCTAAATAATTGGCTTTAGGATATAATTTCCTAAAGGTACTCCATTTAATTGATGAAAATTACTTAAAGCATTATGAGTACTTTGAATTTAAACTATAATATCTCAAAAATAATATTAGTAACTTAATAAATTATACTCAAATGCTTTTATTACCATCAAAATCAATTCAAGGGTCAACACCTTAAAATGACAAAGTTATGGGGATAACTGAGTCATAGCCTTCCATTAAGGTGGATGGCAATGGGTCTAATTTTTTAGGTAAACATTGGAGGTGCCTTACACCTGGTGTTTATCTAGATATTGAAATTACTATCCATCATATAATGATTAGGTCGGACACTCTGAATAGTGATCAGGTTGGCTAGATCTTTCCTTAGGCTTGGTCATCATTCATTTGATGTACTGAACTCAGTCATTTTAATGGTTGGACATAACCAGATCTTTTCAGTGAAGACCAAAGCCTACTGAATTAGCTTCTAGGGTAAAATTGATTATTAAAAATTATTTGAAGAAATAATTGGTTGAGAACCTACCTATAGATACACATGGATTGGCCAGAGCTTTCCTCGAATCCGTTTGTAATCTATATGGATTCTAGTTGTTAGATATGTGTGCTCTAGAAGCTAAAATTGGCTAACACTTGTAATACACATCTAAGGACAAAATTATAATTTTGATTATAAATAATAAAATGGGTTATTTTCTATCATAGTGTGTATTTGAAAGTGTCTGTGATACATCCCTTGAGTTAATGGTAATGATAGTTCATATTTTTAAGAGTTGAAAATTTAAGACATGAATTTTTATTATTAACTCATGAAATGCTTCCGACCGTAGGATCATCATAAGGATGGTGACTGATTGAAAGATTGGTGTACAATCACTTCTTTAGGATAGATGAATCTTGAGTCTACGGTGTAGAGATACCAAAGCGAGACTATAGGTACTCATTAGAGAATGAGGGCACTGAGCATGACCACCTCTAGCAATCATCAGGAAGTCTACCTTCTCGTCAATGACTGGCTCGAAGCAATAGTGGTGTGTCTGGTTCTTTGACCTAAGGTGCATCGATAGTTCACCTTGAGGATGTTATAGTTTGACTACACCACAACTCGATCTCCTAACCATTCAGAACTCTGAGGTGTATGTTGTCTATAGCATATTCATTGTAGGAATTGGATTGCACCAATAAGCGATCTATTTGTCTCGGTAGATGAGGAGCAGCCCTTTGATGATCATGAGAATCAAGTCCATAAGCCCATGGCCATGGCAGAGTAAAATAATAGAAAGAGTTTCTATTAGAATTTTTATATTGGACTTGAATCGAATGATTAATTCATATGACGAAAATTAGGGTTTGACGGGATCACCTTAACCCTAATCCAATCGAGGCTCAAGATGGAGGAACTTAATCACACAGGTAATTACACCGAGAGGTTCATTTTCAGTTCTGATGGGTTGCCACCATATACTGCTAGGTGTCACTGGTGGATTTTGGGAGCAATTAAAATGTTTTGGATGATCGATCATACTAGTTGTTTGAATAAGAAAAGTTCTGATCCATCGGAAGGTGTTTCGATGATGTCGATGATAGAGATCATGATATATCCCATTACCTTATGAAACTGAACCTAACTGGGTCACACAAATAAGAGTTTGGATCTAGATATCATCAATTGGACTAACCCAGTTTAATTTATTTGAATAAAATTCAATTAGGTTCAAGAAAATCATGCAAACACATGATTGAGCCTGATATTCTCCTTCAACAATCATTAAAATTTATCTCGATCAAGCCAAATATGATTGAACTCACTCAGGAACCTTTATTTGGTTTGACTAAAGCATGTCTAGGTAGAAAAAGGGTTGTCTTAATTTATAAGATAAATTTGAGATAATACCTGCCATTTTTCGTCACCTGCTAAATCTTGTCTTTGGACTTTGGTCAAATATTGACCTTTGACACTTAGACATCTGCCCATGTATCATGCACCCATAGGAGAGAGCTTTTACCCTTATCCCCCTACTAAATAGTAGAAAGGCAAGGGGTGCATGCCTAGGGAGGCGTGCACCCAAAGTGGATAAGGATTGGAGTCCCACATAGATGGGACTCCAGTTGCTTCATGCATTCAACTTGGGTGGCGCCAAAGAGTCATCTTTGACTAGTCTTGGCACCACTTAAGGTGGTTTATGAGGGACCCTAATCTGATTGGATCAGATGATGTCATCCCATCAATCAGATTTAGATCTGATTGTACAAAGAGCCATGATTGGCTGGGATGATGTGGCACTGCATGGCGCAATAGGGTCTATATAAACCCTATCTGCACATAGGATTTAGATCCTCTACCTTTTGCCCATGCCACAAGGCTTCTCTCCCTCCCTCTCCCTACCAACGTTAGATCCTCTCTCTCCTCTCCACATTCAAGAAGCTTTGGGCTCATGTTTGGTGTGATCCAAGCAAGAGAAAGGCGACAAGAAAGAAGAAGGCAGCACTGCTGCAAGAGACAACACCCGATCTTCAAAAAGTATTTTGAAGACCTTCAAGATTGGATTCAGATCTGATCTTTGGAGTATAGATTAAGAAGAAGAAGATCTTCAGATCCTGCCTAAGTGGATACCGATAGAGGCTAGGCACTTGTGTGGCTACATCTCGAACCTCAGGCAAACATTGGGATCATCATAGGGTAATAGGATTACCCATAATAAGGTATAATTAAATTAGATTTAATTTATTTAGTTTTATTTTTATTTTATTAGATTAATAAAATTAGATGTGAAGAGTTTCAAATCTAATTTAGATTTAAGAGAAAAATTTTTAAAATATTCCTCTTGATCAAATCAAATCTGAACGCACCTGATCCAAAAAATAGGGTTTTCCCCTTCAACTGGTATCAGAGCTAGGTTCCATAATTATTTAGATCTAATTTTAATATAATTTTAATCTAATAATTAGATGATTTTAGATGTCACATTAGATATGATTAGATCTAAAATCAAAAATTAAGAAAATTAAATAATCTAGATCTATGATGTATGAGATGCATGACTGGACTAGGAATAAAATTATTCTAAGTATAGTCTAGGATGATCATAATTTTAATTTAATTAATTATAATTTTAGATCTATTTATTTATTATTTTTTAATATTATAAATATTATAATTAGATTTAAAAAATAAAAAATAAATTTTTTTAATTTTTTTCATATGAGATATGATAGATGAATATTTTGACTAGTTATAGAATAGTTCTACAAAGTTGTCTAGAATAAATTTAATTTGATATGTTCAAATATAAATTTTATTTTTTAGATATTTATGAGATAATTTAGATCTAAAAATATGCATGATATAATCCACGAGATGTATGCAAAACATGTTTTTAAGTTAGATCAATTTTATATATGTAATATATATGTAGATCTAACTAGTTTTGTAGATTCATCATATTTTTGATTAAGGCATTCCCCTTGGCCGACCAGTCATAAGAATAAAGTAAAATTTAGAGGCCCTCTCCTCTCATTCGATGGGATGTTCTTATGATGTGTAGGGGTGCTGCGCGTTCGTCTTTAATCAAAAATCAAAAACTTATTTTCTGCAAAATCCTAGATCCTGAAATCCTAGAATTTTATTTATATATTTTATTTATGAACCCTATACTTAATTAAAAATTAAGATTATAAAATATATTAGATCTAAAATTAAGAATTTTAGATCTAAGATATATTCATAAAATTGGGTTCGAACTTGGGTAGCTCAATTAGGTCTAGCGGTTGATCAAACTGAATCAAGAGTCGGTTAGATGGGATCAAGAGTGCTTAAATTGACCAGCCTAATAGGATTAAGTCTAGGTCAAGGTCAAGTCACATGAGTGATCGATCAAGTTAAGACCTAATTAGGCTTAGTGGTTAGAGTCTGGATTGTAGGCTAACCCGATTGGTTCTGGCTCAACAATTTGGTGTCTAAGGTAAGTTTGGCAGATATGATTGACTAATTTTTAATTGGGAGCTACTCGACTTGAATGCATTCTTGTCGAGTTAATGGCATATCCCTTCCATCGATCTCACTTACCTGGCCATATTTGTTGGCTCAGTCCTGATCTGAGGTGGCTAATAATCCAAGCTAACCCATGCCACTAGGTTAGTCATAATGGTTATGACTATATCAAGTCAAGTTTAAAGAGACCTAAATCAAATCTCCCTAAGAAAAGATTAAGTCTAAGGTCTTCCACCATTGTAGATGTGCAGGCCCTTCCTAGGGTTGATTATTCTCAGCTGGTCACAGTGGTTTAGTTGCATCAAAAAGATGCAACCATGTCTATTAGGCATTGGATGCTATGGGCTGGAGGATGGATTGGGCTCAATATTCTGGATATGATGAGAGACCCAATTAGGAATCCAATCTATGCAAATGGTGGGTCTGACTTAACTAAGGAGTGGATCAATATTTTAGGCACGGTGAGATTCATGAATTAGAGATCAAGTTCTGGGTGCACCATGATTAGAGAATCATTGGACAAGAGTTGTTCACTCATTGGCTAATCCATCACCAATAACTATTACGTGAGGTGATGAGTTAGTTGGTGGGACTGCATCACCCATTAGAAATCATTAATCATGAAGATTTTTGCATCTCTACAGAGGAAGTGTAGGGATCCAAGAAAATAGTGAAAGCTAATTTGTTTGAAAATCAAACCCCTAAATAAATTATTCAACTCTTAATTATAAAATCTAACTAGAAACTTTGACTCTCTATAGAAAAAGAAAAATGTCTGCATCCAACCCACTGGCCTGTATCCTGGACACCCATAGACTGACCGAATCTAGTTATAAGGATTGGCTCTGAAACTTCAAAATTATTTTAGGTTTTGAGAAGTTAACTCATGTATTGGATCAGGATCCCTCCACCTTATCAGTCCGTCCATTCGCTGAACAGAGAACGTCTTTTAATAAATGGATGGATGAAGATAATAAAATTCGATACTATATGTTGGGCTCAATGTCTAATGAGCTTCAGCACCAACATGAAGATATTAGACTGCCCGTCAAATGTTGGCTCATCTGCAAAAGTTGTTTGGTGAATAGAGTCGCACAGCCAAATATCAGATCACTAAATGACTGTTTAAGGCTAAAATATATGATGGGCAGTCAGTCCAAGATCATTGTCTGATGATGATCAAGGACTTGGAAGAGCTTGAGAAGCTTGGAGTGAAGTTAGACCAGGATCTATAGAATGATATAATTCTGCAATCCTTGACTGATGAGTATGGGCAGTTCATCATGAACTACCATATGCATAAACTTTAGAATACTCTAGCCAAGCTTGTGAACATGCTGGTTACTGCTGAGCTTTCTATAAAAGATTCTAAAGGCTCAGTAACGAACTTCTTCCAAGAGAAAATCTTTTGGAGAGTAGAAGAAGTCTGTGGAAAGGTAGAAGATCGAAGGTGAAAAGAAAAAGAAGGCAAAGCTGAAGAACAAGGCCGCTGATAAAGGAAAGTGTTTCCATTGTAATACTGACAGCCACTGAAAGTGGAACTGCCCTATATACCTGGCCACCCTAAAGAATAAGAAGAAGACAGGACCTTCTGGAGGTATGCTCGTTATTGAATCTAACCTTATGATTTCTTCTACATCCAGTTGGGTGCTTGACTCTAGTTCTAGTTCTCATTTGTGCACTTCTATACAGAATCTAGAGGATAGCAGGAGGTTGAGGGATGGTGAGATGATCCTATGCATCGAAAATGGAGCAAGAGTTGTTGCTGTGGCCATAGAAACCTACCCTCTTCGACTCCCATCTGGCTTAGATTTAGTACTTAGAGATTGTTGTTATGTGCCTACTGTAAGTAGGAATTTGATTTTTGTTTCATGTTTAGCACAAGAAGGCTATGTAATTAGTTTTCTTAAGGACCAATGTAATATTCTTTATGAAAGAAATAAAATTGCAAGTGGTTTCCTCATTAACGATCTCTATTAGTTACATATTAATGTATCTATCTTTAATATCAAGCAAAATATGAATGCCATAAGATCAAAATAACCCAGGGATAATCCAAATGATAGGTATCTATGGCACCTAAGGCTAGGTCATATAGTAGAAGATAGGGTTAACAAATTGGAGAAAATTGGGCTATTAAGTCCGTTGACTTTCGAGTCATATCCAATTTGTGAATCATGTCTTCATGGCAAAATGACTAAGCTCCCTTTTGTGGGACATGGGGAAAGGGCCACAGATCTACTTGCCCTAGTACATACTGATGTGTGTGGCCCATTTGATGTGCCGGCTAGAGGCAACTTTATTTACTTCATAACCTTTACCGATGATTTATCTCGGTATGGGTACGTGTATCTTATGAGACACAAGTCTGAAGCTTTTGAAAAGTTCAAGGAATTCAAACATAAAGTCAAAAAAAATCAAAAAATTCATTAAGATTCTTCGATCAGATCTAGGAGGTGAATACCTTAGTCGGGAATTTCTTTACTATCTCAAGCAAAATGGCATAATCTCTTAATGGACTCCATCTGGAACACCATACCTCAACGGAGTTTCAGAACGGAGGAACCGGACTCTATTAGATATGGTTCGATCCATGATGAGCTTCACAGACCTTCCTGATTTTCTTTGGGAACATAGTTTGTTAACTGCAATATATTTACTAAATAGGGTTCCCTCTAAAATCGTTCCTACCACACTGTTGAGATATGGCATGGTAAGAAACTAAGTCCGAGTCATCATAGAATTTGGGATTGTCTGGCTCATGTCAAAAGACAATAAGTGAACAAGTTAGATTTTAGATCCTTTAGAGCTCGATTTATAGGATATCCTAAAGAGTCATTAGGATATTATTTCTACATTCCAGAAGATCACAATATGATTGTGAGTCGACATGCCATCTTTCTTGAAAAATAGTTTATTCAAGATAGCGGCATTGGAAAGCAGATCAAGCTCGAGGAGAAAGTCTCACAAGAGCAACGAGCTAAGGACCCTATGGAACCAAATCAGGTTGAGCCAATACAATCACTACCTCCTCCATATTGTAGATCGGAAAGGGTTTTCCATCCCACTGAGAGGTACTTAGGTACTATCTCAGAGGATGTAGAGGAAATATTCCTCGTAGGTAATAGGGTTCATGGTGATGATCCCAAAACCTATAACGAGGCGATATCAGATATCGACTCTAAGAAATGGTTAGAGGCAATGAAGTCAGAAATTGACTCGATGCACTCAAACCAAGTCTGGACCTTGGTAGATCCACCAGAAGGTATAGTACCTATTGGGTATAAATAGATCTACAAGAGAAAGATTGGTACAGATGGAAATATGGAGACATTCAAAGCTAGATTAGTGGCAAAATGGCATAGTCAATGCAAAGACATTGACTATCAAGATACCTTTTCGCAGTAGCTATGCTAAAGTCCATCCGCACATTGCTTGCTATTGTAGCCTATTTCGATTATGAAATATGGCAAATGGACGTGAAAATGGTATTCTTAAATGGATATCTTGAGGAAGATATCTATATGGAACAGCCGCTAGGTTTCACATCCAGTGATGATGATGATCACAAGGTTATGCAAGCTGCAAAGGTCCATATATGGACTTAAGCAAGCATCTCGGAGCTGGAACACTCATTTTAATGATGTGATCAAAATGTTTGGTTTCATCAAAAATGAGGAGGAGCCATGTGTCTTCAAAAAGGTCAGTGGGAGCGCTGTTGTCTTCCTCGTATTGTACGTGGATGACATCCTCCTTATTGGGAATGATATTCCCATGTTGACCACAGTTAAAATGTGGTTATCTAAAAGAATTCTCCATGAAAGACCTAGGAGAAGCATCCTTTATTCTAGGAATTAAGGTCTATAGAGATAGACTGAATAGGATGCTAGGACTTTCACAGAAGATGTACATAGAGAAAGTACTAAAGAGGTTTAGTATGAAAAACTCTAAGAGGGGTTTTGGTACCCTTCAAACATGGCATTCATCTTTCCAAGAAGATGTGCCCTAGCACACCTGAGGAAATAGAATGCATGAGCAAGATCCCTTATGCTTCAGCAATAGGGAGCCTCATGTATGCCATGTTATGTACATGACCTGATATAGCCCATATGCTGTGAGTGTCACAAGCAGATATCAAGTCGAATCCAGGTGAAGAACACTGGACTTCTGTGAAATGTATCCTTAAGTACTTAAGAAGAACTAAGGATATGTTATGTTGTTGTTTTGGTAATGGAGAACTCCAAGTCCAGGGATATACAGACTCGGACTTTATGTCCGATATAGATGATCGAAAGTCGACATCTGGAGTCTGTTTGTGTGCAATGGTGGTGCTGTCAGTTGAAAAGAGTTTCAAGCAGACAGTGATAGCAGATTCCACCATGGAAGCAGAATACATCGCTGCATCAGAAGCTGCGAAGGAAGGCATTCTGGTACAAGAAGTTTGCACTGCAGAGATTGGAGTGATGCCATCAGATGCCATTCCTCTATACTGCGACAACAATGGCGCCATAGCCCTTGCTAAGGAGCCTGAGGTCTTCACCAGAAATTCCAAGCACATCGAGCGGTGATACCACCTCATCCATGATTAACTTACCTAGAAAAGGGTTACGTCGAGGTCAAGAGAGTCAACTCCACAGACAATGTGGCAGACCCACTTACAAAGCCGTTGGGCCAGCAGAAGATCGAAGCCCACCTTGAGAAGATGGGACTTAGATTTGTAGCCAATTGGCTTTAGGTCAAGTGGGAGTTTGTTAGATATGTGTGCCCTAGAAGTCAGAATTGGCTGACACTTGTAATACACTTCTAAGGGCAAAATTATAATTTTGACTATAAATAATAAAATGATTTATTTTCTATCATATATGTGTATTTAGTGTCTGTGATACATCCCTTGAGTTAATGGTAATGATAATTCATATTTTCAAGAGTTGAAAATTTAAGACATGAATTTTTATTATTAACTCATAAAATGCTTCCCGACCGTAGGATCATCATGAGGATGGTGATTGATCCTGAAAAGGTTGGTGTACAATCGCTTCTTTATAGTAGATGAGTCTTGAGTCTACGGTGTAGAGACACCAGAGCGAGAGTATAGGTACTCGTTAGAGAACGAGGGCACTGAGCGTGACCACCTCGAGTAGTCATAAGGAAGTCTACCTTCTCGTCAATGACTGACTCGAAGCTACAGTGGTGTGTCTGGTTCTTTGACCTGAGGTGCATCGATGGCAGTTCACCTTGAGGGTGTTATAGTTTGACTACACCATCATAACTCGATCTCCTAGCCATTCGGAATCCTGAGGTGTATGTTGGCTATAGCATGTTCATTGTAGGAATTGGATTGCACCTAAAGAAGGAATCTATCTACCTCGATAGATGAGGAGCAGCCCTATGATGATCATGAGAATCAAGTCCATAAGCCCATGGCCATGGTAGAGTGAAATAATAGAAAGAGTTTCTATTAAAATTTTCACATTGGACTTGAATCGAATGATTAATTCATATGATGAAAATTAGGGTTTGACGAGATCACCTTAACACTAATCTGATTGGAACTCAAGATGGAGAAACTTAATCAGACAGGTAACTACACCGAGAGGTTCATTTTTAGTTTTGATGGGTTGCCACCATATGCTGTTAGGTGTCACTGGTGGATTTTGGGATCAATTAGAATGTTTTGGATGATCGATCATACTAGTTGTCTGAATAAAAAAAGTTCTGATCCATTGGAAGGTGTTTTGATGATGTCGATGATAGAGATCAAGACATATCCCATTACCATACAGAACTGAACCTAATTGGATTATACAAATAAGATTTGGATCTAGATATCATCAATTGAACTAATCCAATTCAATTGATTTGAATAAGATTCAATTAGGTTCAAGGAAATCGTGCTAGCACATGATTGAGCTTGATATTCTCCTTCAACAATCATTAAAAGTTATCTTGACTAAGCCAAATATGTTTGAGCTCACTCATGAACCTTTATTTGGTCTAAGTGGAGCTTGTCCAGGTCAGAAAAGGGTTGTCTTAATTTATAAGATAAATTTGAGATAACATCTGCCATTTTTCGTCACCTACTAAATCTTGTCTTTGGACTTTGGTCAAATGTTGACCTTTGACACTTAGACATCTGCCCATGTGTCATACACCCATAGGAGAGAGCTTTGACCCTTGTCCCCCTGCTAAATAGTAGAAAGACAAGGGGCAAACACCTAGGGAGGCGTGTGCCTAAAGTGGACAAGGATTGGAGTCCCATATAGATGGGACTCTAGTTGCTTCATGCATTCAACTTGGGTGGCGCCAAAGCGTCATGTTTGACCAATCTTGGTGCCACCTAAGGAGGTTTGCGAGGGACTCTAATCTGATTGGATCAGATGATGTCATCCCACCAATCAGATTTAGATCTGATTGCATAAAGAACCATGATTGGTCAGGATGATGTGGCATTACATGGCGCAGCAGGACTATATAAATCCAGTCTGCACCTAGGATTTAGATCCTCTACCTTTTGCCCATGCCACAAGGCTTCTCTCCCTCCCTCTCCATGCCAACTTTAGATCCTCTCTCTCCTCTCCATGCTCAAGAAGCTTTGGGCTCGAGTTTGGTGTGATCCAAGCAAGACAAAGGCGACAAGAAAGAAGAAGGCAACACTGCTGCAAGAGACAACACCCAATCTTCAAAAGGTGTTTTGAAGACCTTCAAGATCAGATCCAAATCTAATCTTTGGAGTACAGTTTGAGAAGGAGAAGATCTCCAGATTCTATCCGAGTGGATACTTATAGAGGCCAGGTGCTTGCATGGCTACATCCAGAACCTTAGGCAAACATTAGGATCATCACAGGATAATAGGATTACCCATAACAAGATATAATTAAATTAGATTTATTTTATTTTATTTTATTTTTATTTTATCAGATTGATAAAATTAAATGTGAAGAGTCTTAGATCTAATTTAGATCTGAGAGAAAAATTTTTGAAATATTTCTCTTGATCAAATCAGATTTGAACAAATCTGATTCGAAAAATAGGATTTTCTCCATCACTAGTACCCATTAAAGAGTTAGTATAATTTTTTAAATTGGAGGTAGAAGCCACTAATTCTTAGAAAATAGTAGAAGAACCTTTAAACTAAAGTCCAAGTCTTTAGGGTTAAATAATTCATGTATTAATAAGGTATTTTATTTTATTTTTTAGTGGATTTCATCACTCTATTCACTATTAGACAGTGATAAGCTTATTGGATTTAATTTTGATAATTGGTATTGAAAATTAAGAGTTGTTCTAGAATGATCGCACTAGAAGTAGCTTAATGATCGCACCATGGCGCATTGCATTATGTGGGCAACGATAAACGAGGAGTTTCATTGCAAGTTTCAGAACATTGAGCCGAATAAAATGATTCAAGTATTGAATGAGTCCTTTGGCACTCCTGAAGAAGAGGTGCATCATGTTGGAGTATCTTAGCCCCTATAGAACAAGAAGTCCAATGTTGACCCTAGTCAGGCAGACTGGAAGAGAAATTATCCTCTTGACCCGAATAGGCTAAACAGGAGAAAACAACAAATAGTTGCTAGTCAAGATAGTTATATGATAATACCATGCAATTTCTCTATTTGTGATACTACTACCTGAGTATTGGATATCGAAAGTTTAGTTCATATATGTAATTTGTTGCATGAATGTCAAGTTGGTAGAAAGTTTGAGAACGATGAAAGATACCTAAATGTTAGGGATGGAAGTAATATTCCAGTCCTAACATTGGAAATTATTAAGCTTGTTTTCAAAACAAATAATATCATTTTAAATGATTGTCACTATTGTCCATCCTTTATAATGAACATAATATCTATAGAACTTTTGGTCCAAGATGGTTATTGTTTATCAATAAAAAAAAATTAATGTGATATCATTATGAATGATATTATAATAATATGAGGATAATTAAAAAATAGTATTTATATTTTATCCCAGCCTATTAGTATAATATACATGTCTAACAAATGTCCAAAACTAGATAGTGTCACCGATGCCTATCTTTGGCACTGTCGGCTCAGTCATTTAAACAAGAATAGGATCAATAGGTTAGTCAAAGAGTGAATCCTCAACATCAATGATTATGAATCATTGATGAACTGTGAGTCCTATTTTCTTAGAAAAATGATCAATTCATCCTTTACTGGAAAGGATGAATGAGCCAGTGATATTCTGGATTTAATACATAGTGATGTATGAAGACCAATGAACACATGTATTAGAGATGGGTACTACTACTTCATTACATTTACTAACAACCTATCTAGGAATGGGCATGTCTATCTTATGAAAAGTAAATCCAATTCATTTGAAATATTCAAACAATATCGTAATGGGGTAGAAACATAACTTGGAAAGAGTATTAAAATTCTTCGATCAGACGTAGGAGGTGAATATCTTTCCAATGAGTTTTTGACATATCTAGGAGAGAATGGGATTCTCTTACAATGGACCACTCCTAGAACACCATAGCATAATGGGATGTCTGAAAGGAGAAATCGAATCCTATTGGACATAGTTCAATCTATGATGGGGTTTTTGAGTCTTCTAATTTCTTTTTGGGATTATGTACTTGAGATTGCTTATTTTGTTCTAAATAATGTTCCAAGCAAATCTATTGCAAATACTCCATATGAGATATGGACAGGGTGTAGACCGACACTCTCTTATCTTAGGGTTTGGGGTTGTCCAGCTTATGTTAAATATTTGCAGATAGATAAGCTTGGACCTAGGTCCAATAGATGCTTGTTCATAGGATATTCCAAGAAAACTAGGGGTTATTACTTCTATCTTGCTGAAGAACAAAAGGTATTTATTAATAATAGAGTAGTCTTTTTAGAAAAGAAGTTTTTTGAGAAAGAAACTACTACCTCTAAAGTTAAACTTGATGAAGTTCGATAGATAGAAGAACCGACACATCTAGTGAACCTATGGAATTGGATTGGATAAGATCAAATCTAGAGCCCACTATAGAGGCATCCTTGAGGAGATCTGGTAGAGTACCACATCAGCCAAACAAATACTATAGTTTCTTAGTCTGGAATGGTGATCCTGTTGAACTTGATGAGAATGAAGAGGATCTAATCACCTACATGGTGAAAGGAATATACTCTACAAGCCAATGAAAATATATATTTTGATGGATTATTTTTTTATCTTTCAAACTCATGTAATGATATTTTTTTAAAATAAATAAATATATTTATATTTTATTATATGCTCTATCTTAATTGTTTATTTAAGATTATGATGAATCCTATGGATTAAGGCTATGGTTTTAGGGTTATGATGAGATTATACCTATGAAACCTAAAATCTTAAAATTCTAATCTAAAATATTTCTAATCGATAGAACATTGAGTTGGAGATCAATATTTTTGAAAAGACTAGCACATCCTATATATGCTCGATGGAGAGGATGATTGATCTCATAATCACTTGTGTAAGACACTAATATAAGAATGTAGATGCTCATTAGAGAATGGATTCGCTGAATTGATCCAGCTTGAGGATATCTAATGGAGTCTTATCTACTTGTTAATAGATAATTCTCATAGTTGGAGTTGTGCATGTAATCCTTTGATCTGAGTCTGCCATAGAATCTTGTATGCATGAATTCATATTTTGGTTCATACTCATTCATGACTTAGTCATGTACGGGATGTTTTGGATATGATGGATTGCACATGAAGATTGTGAGTAGGTCAACATGGAAACGATCACTCTTAGTAAAAGGAGATCACATCCTACTTGCTTCAATCGAATGATTATTTAGGAAGACTTTGATCAAAGCATGATAAAAATAAAAAAAGATTTTTAATATTTTATTAATTAAATCATCATTATAAGATTGAAAAATATGAATATAATGTTAGATTTGACATGATTCCATATCCAGAGTCATATTCGGGATGCAAGGTGATTGTAGGATCGAATTACATAGGAACTTTCCACTGAAGGGTATTTTTGATATTTTCATCAAAATTCTACATCTTTCGGATAAACTGATATGTTGCTAGACGTCAATCTTATTTTATGAGTTCAATTGAATTAAATATTTAAATTTAATCATCAATTAGAAAGGGTTTTGATTGATTGAATCGAGTTAGCGAGATTTGACCTTAATTGGTTTGATTGGTTTCTAATCAAATTAGGTCAAATTGCACCTGGACCCATTGCTAGCTAGATGTGGAATTCAATGGATCACACACAAAGAAAATTGATCAAGGGTTTAATCGGATTAGATCATGTTTGCAAGTTGAACATGCTAGCACATGTTGCAAATCCTAACACCTACATTCGAATCGTATTCAAATTTGGTTCCAAGTTAGGCTAATTAGATCCAATTTAAATCAAATCAATTTTAGTTCCTTAATTGGGTTGACCCTTGGCTTGTTGACTAGAGGATTGGACCTCACATTAGCATTCCATATGCTAGAGATTCTCTCTCTTGGTGCATGGGGGGTGTTTTATGCGCAAACAATTTTGGCGCATGGGTTTGGTTGGCGCCCCCTTATTCCTTCTTATCAACTTTGCTTCACGTAACATATTTGTTGCATGGTTCCAGATCTCAAAGGAGGCACATGAGAGTCCTTCTAGAGACTAAATTCTTCAATTTAATATCTAAAGATTGGATAAGGATAAGCCTTCTAGCTGCCACCCCTTGAATTGGCACCACTTGGACTTAAAGTCCAAGTGGTTGTGGACTCTTATTCCTCTACACCTTTGTTTCACCATGCCTATTTTTCTCCATGCATCATTTGAAGTTGGCACCCTCTTTGATAGCCATTAGATGGCATTGAGATTTGATCTTATCCCTTGATAGGTTGGCACCACTTCTAGAAAGTCTTACGACTCTGCGAAAAAATAACGTAGAATAATTCCAAAGAATCCTTCTGCACGAAGAGTCTCTTGGAACTATTTTTGTAGTTTTCCACATGTCATGAGATGGTTCGAGGGGCATGAGAAATCAGAGGAGGCATGAGAAATTAAGAGGAAGGAGATGTGAGAAATTTTGGTGGTGCCCCTACATACATTATAAATAGGGGGCGCTCCAGGCTTCCGAGGCATTCAATCCCGATCCTTCTTTCTAACAAACCTCCTCACTTTGTCCAATTTCTCTCTTCCTTCCCTTATTAAGACAAGGTCCTAATAAGGATAAGGAGTCTTCTTTAAGATAAGGGTCTATGAAGAAAGATAAGGAAGACAAGGAAAAAAGAAAGAAAGAGAAAGGCTAGGAGGAAGGAAGCAAAGCTAAGAGGAGGTTTTATTGAAATTAAATTCTTGTAATAAGAATTTAATTTAAGGAATCAATTTGAGAAGGTGTTAGAGGCTTGATCAAGTTTTCGTGTGGATCAACATTAGAGGGTGAATGCATGGGCACCTATGCTAGACCTCTGTCAGAATTCTGATACAAATCAGGGTTTAGCGATCCAGGTATGTTCCTATACCCCAAGTTTACATTAAAATGCATGTTATATGATTTAAATTTAAGAAGATGATCCTGGGTTAGGGTTTCACTTTAGAATTTCTTTATAAAATACTTTGAAATCCATGCTTCCACCCTGGTCATAAAACCCTACAGTGGTATCAGAGCCACCCTTATTAGGTTAAATCATATGTTGATTATGCTTAATGTTTTATAGCATAATAAATAATATGATATGATCATATTTAATTACATATGATTAGATTATGATTTACATCATTCTGTAAGGTTGCCCTGGCATAGTGGTGGATGTCCGCTATGTAGTCGATGGTTGTCGTAAAATGATGGTAATCTATGCTGGCATGCTAGTTTGCTAAATATGATTGCTTATATTTTGTTATGATTGATATGATCAATACATTCAAATGCTTCATATGTAATTGCTATGATCTTTATAGCTATTTATTTAGAATATGCATTGAGATCAGTTAAATCCCTCTTTAAAATTATATTAAATTATAGTGTATTTAACCAATAGCAGAATCAGTCTTGATGTATAATTGATTGATCGGTGTCTAGAAAATGTTAGATGTGTGCCCTAGAAGTCAGATTAACTGACACTTATAATACACTTCTAAGGACAATTTTATAATTTTAACTATAAATTAATAAAAAAATTATTTTCTATCATAGGATATATTTAAAGTGTTTGTGGTACATTCTTTAAGTTAATAATAATGACAATTCATATTTTCAAGAGTTGAAAATTTATGACATGAATTTTTATAATTAACTCATAAATTGCTCCTGACCATAGGATCATCATGAGAATGATGATCGATTTGAAAGGTTGGTGTACGATCGCTTTCTTAGAATAGATGTATCTTGAGTTTATGGTGTGGAGACACCAGAGTGAGGGTACAGGTACTTGTTAGAGAACGGGGGTACTGAGCGTGTCCACCTTGAGTAGTCATAAGGAAGTCTATCTTCTCATCGATGATTGGCTCGATGCTGTAGTGGTGTGTCTAGTTCTTTGATCTAAGGTGCATTGATAGATCATCTTGAGGGTGTTATAGTTTGACTATACCATAACTCGATCTCCTAGCCATTTGAAACTCTGAGGTGTATGTTGGCTATAGCATGTTCATTGTAGGAATTGAATTGCACAAATAGGGAATCTATCTACCTCGGTAGATGAGGAGCAGTCCTATAATAATCATGAGATTGAGTCCTTAAGTCCATGGCCATGGTAGAGTGAAGATGATAGAAAGAGTTTCTATTAGAGTTTTACATTGGACTCAAATCGAATGATTAATTCATATGATGGATATTGGGTTTGACGAGTTCACCTTAACCCTAATCCTATCAGGACTCAAGATAGAAGAACCCAATCATACAAGTAGCTGCACCGAGAGGTTCGCTTTCGATTCTAATGGGTTGCCATCATATACAGTTAGATATCACTATTGGATTTTGGAAGCAATTAGAATGACTTAGATGATTGATCATTCTAATTGTATGAATCAAAAAAGTTCTGATCCATCAAAAGGTGTTTCGATGATGTCGATGATAGAGATCGTGATATGTCTCACTAGCATACGGAATTGAATCTAACTGGATCACACAAATAAGGATTTGGATCTGGATGTCATCAATTGGACTAACCCAGTTCAATTGATTTGGATTAGATCCAATTAGGTTTAAGAAAATCATACTAGCACATGATTGAGCCTAACATTCTCCTTTTATAATCATTTTGGTTCATCTCGACTGAGCCAAATTTATTTGGGCTCACTTAGAAAACTTATCTTAGTCTGACTGGAGCTTGTCCAAATCAAAAAAGGATTATCTTAATTCATTAAATAGATTTAAAACAACATCTGCCAATTTTCGTCACCTGCTAATTCCTATTTTGGACATAGGTTAACAATTGACCCTAGACACTTGGACATAGGGCTATGTATCATGCGCCTATAGGAGAGCACATGGGGCTCTTGTCCTCTTGCTAAAAGAGGCAAGAGAGAGGGTGCATGTGAAGGAGAATCCTGATTTCTCGGATCAGGTTCATTCAGATTTGATCGGATCAAGAGAGATATTTTAAAATTTTTTTTTATGTATCTAGATCAGATCTGAGATATTTCAGATCTAATTTTATAGATTTAATAATTAAAAATAAAAATAAATTAAATTTGATTTAATTTATATCTTGATGCTGGATAATCAGATTATCCTTTGATGATCCTATTAATTACCTGAGATTCTGGATCTAGCCATGCAAGCACCTAGCCTCTACCGGTATCCACTCAGGCTGGATCTGGAGATCTTCTCCTTCTTTATCATCTCTCCAAAAATTAGATCTTGATCTGATTTGGAGGATCTTCAAAACTTTTTTTGAAGATCTACAGCCATCTTTGCAGTAGTGTGATAGGAATGGTGTACAGGGCAGAAGCATGAATTTCAAAGCAAAAACATGAAATCATATAAACCAAACCTGAATCCTAGGACCACCTTATTAGCAATTAAATCATATAACATGCATTTGTAATATAAAAGAAAGTATTAGAACATACCTCTTATCGCTAAATCCTAAATTGACCCTGATCGCTGGTAGCAGTCCATCAGGGGTTCCATCAGGTGCCCACGTGTTCACCCTCCAACATTGATCCACACAGAGACTTGATCAAGACACCAGCACCTCTAATTTATATAATTAGAGTTCTAATAATAAGAACTTTAATTAAAAGGGCAAGACCTTCTTTAGCCTTTATGTCACCTTCCTTGCCTCTCCTATCTATCTTTCTTTTTCTTTGTCTTCTTAATTTTCCTTCCTAATCTCTTAGTCTTAAGATGACTTCTTATCCTTATAAGGACAAGGTCTAGACAAGAGAAGGGAAGAAAGAAAATTGGATAAAAAGAATCTCTTGTAAGAAAGAAAGATAATTTTCACATCTATCGGACTCATGGTACGCACCCTTATTTATAATATACGTAAGGGTGCCAACACAATTTCTCATGCCCATTCAAAAAATATCTCATGTCCCTTCAGCCAATCTCATGCCTCATCAGAAAATAACGAGATGTAGACTTAGTCCAAGAGGTGCCTTAAAGCACAAGGACTCTTGGACTAATTCTACGTAAGTTATTTACGAAGAGTCGCAATGTTTCATCTTTGGTGCCAACCTTTTCATCCATTAGATCAGATAAAAAAGGCCATCCAAAGGCTCTAAAAGGGATGCCTATTCAGCAAGAAGGCATGGAGATGATATTTGAATAGTCAAAGTCCCAAGAGACTTTGATTTGGTCCAACAGGCGTCAAGGAGGAATGGGCGGCATGGAGTCTTGGGCGGCAAGGAGTCTTGGGTGACAAAGAATCCTGGGCAACAAAAATTAAAAAGAAAATGGAGTTTTTAACTTGTAGAAGGACTTTTTATCATCCCATATCTGATGTCCATGCCTATTCAAAAATTTTTATGCGACATAACAAATGGAAAAAGTCAAAGAAGGTAAGCACCAACTAATTCTATGCGTCAAAAATGCTTTGCACATGAAAGACTTCCCATGTGCAAGAGAGAGACTCTTTGGCATGTGGGATTTAGGTATGTGGCACCCCAAATAAAGTACAATCAGTCTAGATTAATCCAATTTAAGACCAAATCCTATTTGGCTTAATTCAGACTTTAATCAGCCCAAATCGGAAGCAGATTCGAATCTAATTCGAATCCAGGTGCTAGGATTTGCTACATGTGCTAGCATGTTCATCTTGAAAACATAGTCTAATCCAATTAGACCCTTAATCAACTCTCTTTGTGTGTGACCCATTGGGTTCCACATCTAATCAGCAGTGAGTCTAGGTTTGATTTGACCTAATCTGGTTAGAACTCAACCAAACCAATTTAGTTCAAAACTAGCCAACCCAATTTTACTTAATTTAGAACACTTTCTAATTTAATGATCAAATTAAAATTTTTATTTGATCGAACCCACAAGACATAATTGATGTCTAGCAATGTATCATGACTTTCTAGAAGATGTGAAATTTTGATAAAAATACCAAAAATATCCTTCAGTGAAAATTACCATGCAACTAGATCCTTCGATCTCCCTGCATCCTGAATATGACTCTGGGTATGGAAATATGTCAATCCCAATATCATATTCATTTCTCTTTTAATCTTAAGATGATGATTCATTTAATGAAATATTAGAAATCATTTTTAATTTTCATCATGCTTTGATCAAAGTCTTTCTGAATCATCATTTGTTTGAAGCAGGTAGGATGCTATTTCCTCTTACCAGGAGAGATCGATTTCATGTTAACCTACTCACAACCTTCATATATATAATCTACCATATCCAGATCATCCCATACATAACTGAGTCATGAATGAGTATGAACCAAAATATGGATTTATATATATAAGATTCTATGGTAGTTTCAGATCAAAGGATTACATGCACAAATTCCACTATGAGAACCATCTATTGACATGTAGATAAGACTCCATTAGATATTCTTAATTTGGATCAATTCAACGAACTCATTCTCTAATGAGCACCCACATTCTTGTACTAGTATCATACACAAGTTATTGTAAGATCAATCACCCTCTCAATCGAGCATACAAAGAATGTGCTAGTCTTACCGAAAAATATTGATCCCTAACTCAATGTCCCATCAATTAGGAATATTTAAATTAGGATTTTAAGATTTTAGGTCTCACTAGTATGATCTCATCATAATCCTAAAACCATAGCCCTAATTTATAGGGTTCATCATAATCTTAAATAAATAATAAGACACTGCATATGATGAAATAAATGCCTTTATTTATTTATTAAAAAATGTCATTACATGAGTTTGAAGACAAAAAATAGCCCAAAAATTAACTGGCTTAAGGGCATATTTCTTTCAATCTCCCACTTGCACTAAAGCCAATCACCCTTATATTTTAATCCCATACAATCAAGGTGGCGATCAAATAGTTGTAGTGGTAAAGCCTTAGTGAATGGGTCTGCTATACTGTTCTTTGTGTCAACTCGTTCTATGACTACATCTTGTCTTTCAATAATTTCTCGAACAAGATGGAAGCATCTCAGAATGTGTTTGGATTTATAATGAGACCTTGGTTCCTTTGCCTGAGCAACAGCTCCGGTATTATCACAGCAAAGTGGTACTAAATTCTCAATTTTAGGAATAACACCCAATTCGGTGATGAACTTCTTCATCCAGATAGCTTCCTTGGTGGCTTCACTTACAGCTATGTATTCTACTTCAGTGGTTGAGTCAGCTACAGTTGG
This sequence comes from Cocos nucifera, assembly GCA_006176705.1. Taxonomy (NCBI): domain Eukaryota; kingdom Viridiplantae; phylum Streptophyta; class Magnoliopsida; order Arecales; family Arecaceae; genus Cocos; species Cocos nucifera. The sequence goes on along the minus strand of QRFJ01001948.1, from coordinate 38,884 downwards.
CTGCTTAGTACTCTTCCAACTTACTGCTCCACCGTTCAGAGTAAAGACATACCCTAAAATGGATTTGCTATCATTTGGGTCTGATTGAAAACTAGAGTCAAAATATGCTTCTAATTTAAGATCAGAACCACCATATACTAAAAAAATATCTTTAGTCCTTCTCAAGTACTTAAGAATATTTTTCATAGCTTTCCAGTGATCCTCTCCTGGATCAGCTTGAAATCTACTTGCAATGCCTAAAGCATAAGCAACATCAGGCCTTGTACATAATATGGCATACATTATTGATCCAACAGCCGAAGCATAAGGAATAGAACTCATTCTATTTCTCTCTTCAGGTGTCTTTGGAGACATCATTTTAGAGAGATGTATGCCTTGACACATGGGTAAATAACCTCTTTTACTCCCACCCATACTAAATATTTTTAGTATTAAGTCAATGTACCTTGATTGAGACAAACCTAGCATCCTCTTAGATCTATCTCTGTAGATCTTTATTTCTAGTATATAGGATGCTTGATAGGAACGCGATGTTATCATTAAGACACCATGTTTATCAGTTTAATCTAACTTTTTAAAATAATTAAAAATGCATAGATAGTAGTGAGTCGGGTCAAATCCACATGAAAGATAGTGTTTTTAGATTTGAAGTCTTTAATTTTCTTAAAAGAAAAAGAAAAAAATTTGGAAATAAAATTTGAAGTCGAAAATTTAGAATTACGAAGTGAAAATTAAATTATGCAGAAAAATAAACTTGGTACTAAGATCTACTAATTAGATCTTAGCATCTACTTGCAGAAAAATAAAAAATAATAATTAAAATATAGAAATTAAATTATAATAAAAATAAAGAGCATGAAATTAAAGTAGCATAATAAAATAAATATTACATTAAAAAATTTTATAATTTAAATACATAAAATAAAATAAAATAAAATAGCCTGATCTCTGATCTTGGATCGGCATGGGTGGAAAGATGGTGTAGAAGCTCAGCTTCTTCTTCTTGGATACCAGTTGCTTTCGAAGTAGCCATTAACTCAGAGCCTAGCTTCACCCTATACCAAAGCTTCACCTTAATCGGAGATATTTGTTTTGAAGGCCTGGGGGGTCCCTAAATAGATGTTGGGGGGTTGGAGGATTTTCTTTTGGGCAATGTGGGACTAAGGGCCATTTTAATTATGAAAATAGGAAGAAATCCGAGTGAAATTTGGATTAAAATAGCTCCTAAATAAATTCTGTTGAGTTCTTTTAATTCTAGCCATCAGATGGTGATCTGATGCTACCAAAAATGGATGTATAATAGCCCAAATCAAGTCGGATTAAATTCTAGCCATTGGATCGCACTTGATGGAGGAAATTAGGCCGTTGATCAAGCGCCTGAGAGTCTGATCACCGTCGGGAGCTTTCTAGATAGTCAGATCAAAGCTGAAATCAAGCGCTGCCATCCGATGGCAATCCGGATGAAATTCGAAATCAAATGAAAGTTGGAATAAACCTTAACCGTCCGATCTTGACCGCAAGCAACCACCACCGCACAATCATGCATTTACTGTTCCCATGGACCTCATGGACTAGCCGCACCATACACCATAGCCAATCAATGCCTCCTATTAACGGAAGGAAAGAGCAAAATGCCCTATGAGCCGTGATGGATTTTCTATAAACCCTTTAAGGGTCTAGGTCTACCATATGGCAAGCTTTGATTCGCCCATTTTTGCTGAGCTGGCGGTTCACACTATGCCGTAGATCGGTGGATGGCTTCTGGGCTTGAGTCGGCTAGCGTAGCTGGCTTGATGCATCGGCTTGGTCAGCTTGGCTCGGTGCCTTTGGACGTGCCGGCTGCTGCGGCATGGCAGCTTGAGCCATTTGTTATTTTTTATTTAATTTTTTTTTTTTTATTTCTTTAGAAATTCATATCTTTTCCATTTTATCTCTATTTTGCTCAAAACTTATTTCGTTGTGATAAAAAAAATAAGCTCTTTCCATTGGTATTAAAATTTTATTTTTTATTTTTATTATTTTTTTAATTAAATTTTTTAATTAATAAAAATATGAATTTCTCAAAAATATGTATCAATTAATTATTAATTCTTAAAAATAAGCATAAATTAATTAATAAATTGATGCTTTTATAAGTAAATTTATAATACTTATCACACCCCCTAACTTAAGCTTTGCTCATTCTTGAGTAAAGAAAGAATTTAGTTTTAAATGTCTTTTAACTTTAGAGTTTCAAATTTTACCTAAGCAGTTTTCAAAATGGTCATTGATATTCAGTAGAGCTTAAGTAAGATATATCATTAGGGTATTAATACTTATCAATAAAAAATTAAGTAAAAAATATTAAATTTTTTTGAATTTTTTCTAACTTATCCTATCTTTATCTTTGATTTGTCTAAACTTTCATATAGACAAGTGTATTGCTACTTCTGCCCTTCATTTATTGATTTTTTATTTTTACATTACCCACTTTTTGATGCGAATATCATTGCTTACTTAGGCAATGGGATCCAATTACTCGATGGGAAATCAATATTTTTTTTTTTAATGTTGTATCACTATGGAGTGTCTTAACCCGTTAAGCTTTCTATTTGATCCATGTAGCGAGTCTTGGACCAATGACTCCTAAACCAGTTGATTTTAGGGTACTAGGTATAGAATACCCCTCGGGCTTACTAATTTGAATCAAATAGACTATGAGTTAAGACTAGCTTTACAACGAGCTTCTTTATTCTTTCTACCTTTTGATGTGAAACTCAATGCTTGCTTAAGCAAAGAGATCCGATTACTCAGTAAGAAGTACTTAAAAACTATTTTATTTAATTTTTTATATAAAAACTATTTTATTTAATTTTTTATATGAAGAAACGTATAGTTATCCTACATAAGCCTATAAAAAGTAGACTTTTCTTTAATGCTCGTAGAAAAATTAGAAATGCTCTAAGAAAAAACCTTTTATATTCTAAACTTAATTCTTTATTGAATTTTCTTAATACTTGATTCCTCAATATCTCATAGATTCTTTGATCTGTGCATTAATTTTTTTTTAAAAATGCTTAGTTTAATTCTATTCTTAAGCATAATCAGGTGTCTAAATACTAAATACTAACTTTTTTGAGGACTTAAAATTTTAAAATTTTTTTTTTTTCTCTCTGCCAACTTAGTCGATATTATCCTTAATGGAGAAGAAAAAATAAAGGATGTAATAAAGAACATGAAAGAATACATCTGACTATATTTTTGGTCCAGCACATGCCTTTGAAAATTTAAGCTCTCCCTCCAACTTATTCAAATTATCCTAAATAAAAATTAAATAAAAAGATAAATTAAACTAAAGAAAATTAAATATTGGGTTGCCTCCCAACAAGCGCTAAGTTTACCATCTTCAGCCAGATACAATGCAGCTTACTATCCTATGTTAAATATTGGATTGATAAATTCCAATGATTTTGGATTACCAATCTCAGAAAGTTGATTTATAATCTCATTATTGATATATTCATTATTAATTTTAGGGACATAATTTATGATCCCATTCTCAGACCCATGTTTTTTTAAGAATTTCTCCTATTTGTTCTTCTAAAATACTCATGAATGGAGTTTTAGGAGTTACGTTTGGTTCAATGGGTGCTGGAAGGGTGTCTAAAGGCAGTTTTAATTCTGAAGATAAATTAATGTGATCTTGCTTAAATAACTCCATTGGCTCTTGATTTTTGTAAGAAGAACCGGCTTCTAGGGTTGAAGGGAACAGGCTTTTAGGTTTATATGTCTTGGATAAATCATCTATTCTCTTTTTCCCTTTTTCTATCTTTTTTAAACTGGAACTAGCATCAGTACTAATTCTTGGTTTGGGTTCTTTTATGTGGTTAGCTTCAGTACTAACCAGTTTCTCTAAATTTTTATTTTGGCTAGCATCAGTATTAACTTCTCTCACCTGATCTTGGTATGGGTCCATAAGAATCCTATAGCTTTTAAGTTTAGGAATTACTTTGGCATTCTCAAATTGGGGATTCTTAAGTGAGATATTAAATTGATAACTTGATCCAGGTGATTGGTGGATATTTGGTGGGTTATTTGAAATTAGTAGGCTTGGTAGTTGATCTAGTTTTCTCCTCGTGTTAGACTCAACTAGTTATCCAATTTGAGCTTCTAGCTTGGCGATAGATTGCTGTTGAGTTAGAATCAATTATTGAAGTTGGTTAAATCTATCGTTAGCTAGATTAGTTTGTTGAGGAGGTGGGTATGATAGCTGGCTGTTATATGATGGCTGGATAAACTGACTAGGCTGACCATTATTATAGGCATAATTTTGGTATTGAGGCCTATTTTGATAGTTTTGGATAGATAAAATTTGGGTCTGAGCCTGAGTCTATTGGGATATCCAAGAAAAATTAGAGTAGTTAGTCCAATGTGGATTATATGAATTTGAAAGAAGATTATTAACCGACTTGAAGCAGCCTTGAGTAGCTTGAACTTGTTCTTGGATAAAATGTGAAAACTGTGCAGTATGATGGATTGGGCTAGGTGATGTGAATTATGCAGGAGATTATTGACCTAGGATTAGGAGTTGATCTAATTTCTGGGCAAGAAGGTCAACTTTATCTAATATTTGAGCTAATTGGTTTAAGTCAGAATTAAAACTAGAGTCTGGATCATAAATCCCTGCCCACTTTTGGTAGAAAGATAATGAAGCATGATTGATCGAGTTTTCACTCAGAGTTTCAAATAAATATAGGCTTCATCCTCACTCTTGTTCATGAATGCACCTCCACAGGATGCATCTACCTTCTGTCTGTATTGGTCTCCCAAATCCTCATAGAAAGCTTGAACTATTTGCCACTTAGACAAACCATGGTGTGGGCATTTTTTAAGAAGTTTCTTAAGTCTCTCCTATGACTCGTGAATTTGTTCCCCTAGAAGCTAAGCAAATCGAGTGATAGCTCACCTCATAGTATTGGCTCGGCCTATGGAATAAAATTTCTTAAGAAATTCACTTTGCAATTCAACCCAAGTTTTAATTGGTCTCCTTATTATGCCAAGCCAGTACTTGGCTTTGTCTTTTAATGATAAGGAAAATAAAATTAGTCTAAGGGCATCATTAGTTAAATTTTGAATTCTCACCGTAGAGTAGATTTCTAAGAATTCATTCAGATGTTTATAAGGATCTTCGTTGGTGTTCCCATAGAAAGATGGAAGCATCTAGATTATGGTTGGCTTGATCTCATAGTGGGTAGAATGAATTTTAGGTAATTGGATACAAGTCGATGGGTTATAGGTGGAAGGAATAAAGTATTTCTTCATCTGCTTAGGTGGTTCTCTAAAATTTTCAACCATTTGGTTATCGGGTTAATACAATTTAGTCTTTTAATTTTATGGTTGGATTCAACTAGATCAGGTAAAGCAATTTTCTATCATGCATACACTAGTGCAACCCTAACGTGTGGTTCAAAAATTTTTTAAAATTTTTTTTATATTTTTTAATTATTTTTTAATTATTATTTTTAAAAAATTATTATTTTAATTATTATTTTTAATTTAATTTAACTATTATTTTTAATATATTTTTTAGTTAGTTTAATTTAATTTTTATTTTATTTTATTTTATTTTATTTTTGAAGGAGAAAGGAGAAGAAGGAAAGAAGAGTTCTAAAGAAGAGGTCCTAAGGAGTCCTAAAACTAAGAAGAGAGAAAAGAATTAGGTTTAATTAGATTTGATGTTAGTTAGTGATCAAGTTGGTCAATCAATCTTGACTAAGGGTTATCCTAGATCTAGATAGCTCCTAACTGCCAAGGTCACCTTCAAGCCCTCCAAGTGTAGGATCAGCCAATCAACTAGCCAGATAAGTGTAAGGTCGATGGGAGTCCCCCCATTGCTTGCCTTAGACACCAATTGTACTTGGCCAGGTAAGCGAACGGAACCAATTAGAAACCATCTTTCTTTGGGCCCAATCATCCCTGAATCACTTTTCTAGACATCAGTTAAATTGACTAACCCTAACCTGGTTCAACTCTTTGGGTTCCTTGTCCTATTGAGCTCAAGTTCCTAGGGTTGATGTCTAATTGATTTTAAAATTAAAAGCTTAGGTCAATGTAGGATGTTGGTTGGTTGTTTGTGGGCCAAGAAAAGGTGATCAAATTCCTACCTTATTTTGTTTAATTGGGTTATGCCCTTAATTTGGTTTAATATGAATATGCACAAAAAAAAAGTTTCAATCAAAGGATTCTATGCAATTTAAACTAGATGCATGCAACTAATTGAATTCTGAAAGACTTACCTTGCCTTCAGCAATCACCAGAAAAAAATAAAAATAGAAATAAAAATAAACTAATATGATGCATGCTCTAAACAATTATGATTTCTAATCTTATCATGAGACTTTTAATTAGGTTTAAATGGATATTTTTTTAAATTAATTAAAAAATAAAGTAAATAAATAAAAAGAGGACTAGGATTAGGATTGATCTCATCGAGCAAAACTCTTGGTTCTTTTTATTCTTTAATCTCTTTTTTTATAAAATAATAAAAAAATTAGCAAGCAATATTTATAAGAAAATAAAAATTTTATTTATAATTTATTTATAAAAAAATCAAAGAGATCAAAAATTTAATATCCGTGCCTTCCTCGGTAATGGTGCCAAAAATTTGATAGGAATGCGATGTTGTTGTTAAGACACCATGTTTATCAGTTTAATCTGACTTCTTAAAATAATTAAAAATGCATAGATAGCAGTGAGTCAGATCGAATCCACAGGAAAGATAGTATTTTTAGATTTGAAGTCTTTGATTTTCTTAAAAGAAAAAGAAAAAGATTTAGAAATAGAATTTAAAGTCAGAAATTTAGAATTGCGAAGTGGAAATTAAATTATGCAGAAAAATAAACTTAGTACTAAGTTCTACTAGTTAGATCTTAGCATCTACTTGCAGGAAAATAAAAAATAATAATCAAAATATAGAAATTAAATTTCAATAAAAATAAAAAGCTAAAATTAAGGTGAAATAATAAAATTTTTATTAATTAAAATTTTAGAATTTAAATACATGAAATAAAATAAAATAAAATAGCCTGATCTCTGATCTTGGTTCGGCATGGGTGGAAAGATAGTGTAGAAGCCCAGCTTTTTCTCTTGGCACCAGTTGCCTCGAAGCAGCTATTAACCCAGAGTCTAGCTTCATCCTGTACCAAAGCTTCACCTTGATCGAAGATATTTATTTTGAAGGTTTGGGGGTCCTTAAATAGATGTTGGAGGGCTGGAGGATTTTCTTTTGGGCAATGTGGGACTAAGGGCCATTTTAATCATAAAAATATGAAGAAATCTGAGTCAAATTTTGATTAAAATAGCCCCTCAACAAATTTTGTTGAGTTCTTTTAATTCTGGCCATCAGATGGTGATCTGATGCTTCCAAAAATACCAAAAATGTGAAGGAAAACCTGATTTTCCAGTCCAGGTTCGTTCAGATTTGATCAGATCAAGAGATATATTTCAAAAAAATTTTTCTTTGATCTATATCAGATCTGGGATGTTTCAAATCTTATTCTTATTATTTTAATAAATAAAATAAAATAAGGATAAATTAAATCAAATTTAATTTATCTTGATATGGGTAATCCTATTACCCATTGATGATCCTGTATGTAGTGGAAGGTTCTGGATCTAGCCACGCAAGTGCCTGGCCTCTACCGGTATCCACTTGGACTGGATCTGAAGATCCTCTTCTTCTCTATCACGTCTCCAGAAATCAGATCTGGATCTGATCTGAAGGATCTTCAAAACTCCTTTTGAAGATCAGCAGTCATCCTTTGCAGCAGCGCAGCCTTCTAGCTTTCAGTTGCCTTTCTTTGATCTAGATTGCACCAACCAAAAATCCAAAACTCCTTTTGGACGTGGAGAGGAGAGGGAGAAGGTGGTTTGGCATGGAGGAAGAGGGGAGAGGCAGCCTTGGGGTGTAGGAATTGTGATTCCTTTCAATCACTTCCAATCACTATCTGGGTTGGGCGCAGGGTCTTATTTATAGACTGTCTGTGATCCAACTTCTCTTCTTCCCAACCAATCATAACTCTTTGTGAAATCAGATCTAAATCTAATTGGTGGGAATAGACTCCCCTGGATTCCTCCCTAGAGGATGCTTAAGACCAGTCAAAGTTGGTTCTTAGGAGAACTCTAATTGGAATCCAAAAAGGAGATGGAGTCCTTATCCAATAAGGACTCCTAGGCGCCTCCAACTTGGGCACACGCCTAGGGTGGCGTGCACCCTCCTCCTTGCTAGGTTCTGGTAGGGGGACAAGCCCCCACCAGCTCTCCAATAGGTGCGTGACATGTGGTCAAAAGTCAAAGTATCAATGGTCAACATTTGACCAGTCAAAGGTATACTTTTGACCAAAGTCAAAGAATGGGAAATGGCAGGTGACCAAAAATGGCAGGTAATGTCTTACAAAATAAGACAACCTTTTTTGACTTGGACAACCTCCAGTCAGACCATATGAAGGCCTCTGATTGAGTACAAACTCCTTTAGCTCAGACAGGACAACTTATTTATGATAGCAAAAGAAGAACGTTAGGTTCAATCGAGTGCTAGCACGATTTTCTTGAACCTAATTGAATCTCATTCAGATCAATTGAACTAGACCAGTTCAATTGATGATCACCAGATTCAAACCCTTGTTTGTGTGATCCAGTTAGGTTTAGTTCTATATGGTAATGGGATATGTCATGATCTCTATCATCGACATCATCGAAACTCCTTTCGATGGATCAGAACTCTTCTGATTCAAACAGCTAGAATGATCGATCATCTAAATCATTCTAATTGCTCCCAAAATCCACTAGTCACACCTAGTAGTATATGGTGGCAACCCATCAGAGCTGAATGTGAATCTCTTGGTGCAGCTACCTGTGCGATTAAGTCCTTCTATCTTAAGCCCCGATCAGATTAGGGTTAAGGTAAACTTGTCAAACCCTAGTCTCTGTCATATGATGTAATCATTCGATTTGAGTCCGATGTGAAAATCTAAATAGAAACTCTTTCTATTATTTCACTCTACCATGGCCATGGAGTTCTGGACTTGATTCTCATGATCATCATAGGGCTGCTCCTCTACCACCGAGGTAGATAGATTCCATCTTGATGCTATCCAGTTCCTACAATGAACATGGTATAGCCAACATACACCTTAGGATTCTGAATGGCTAGGAGACCGAGTAATGGTGTAGTCAAACTATAACACCCTCAAGGTGAACTGCCGATGCACCTCAGGTCAAAGAACCAAACACACTACTGCAGCATCGAGTCAGTCATTAACGAGAAGGCAGTCTCCCTAATGACTACTCGAGATGGTCACGCTCAGTGCCCTAATTCTCTAACGAGTACCTGTACTCTCGCTTCGGTGTCTCCACACCGTAGACTTAAGACTCATCTACTAAAGAGAAGTGATTGTACACCAACCTTCCGGATCAATCACCATCCTCGTGATGATCCTATGGTTGGGAGCATTTTATGAGTTAATAATGATTATTCATGTCTTAAATTTTCAACTCTTGAAAATATGAATTATCATTACCATTAACTCAAAGGATGTATCACTGACACTAAATACACATATGTGATAGAAAATAACCCATTTTATTGATATTAGTCAAAATTATAATTTTGCCCTTAGAAGTGTATCACAAGTGTCAGCCAATTCTGGCTTCTAGGGCACATATATCTAACAAAATGGACGTGTAATAGCCCAGATCATGTCGGATTAAATTTCGACCGTTGGATCATGCCTGATGGAGGAAATTAGGCCATTGATCACGCATCTAAGAGTTTGATCACTGTCAGGAGCTTTCTGGACCGTTGGATCAAAGCTGGAATCAAGCACTATCGTCCGATGGCGATCCGAGTAAAATTCAAAACCAAATCAAAGTTGGAATAAAGCTTGACCCTCCGATCTTGACCGCAAGCAACCACCACTGTACGATCGTGCATTTACTGTTCCCATGGACCTCATGGATCGGCCGCACCGCACACCATAGCCAATCAATGCCTCCTATTGATGGATGAAAAGACCAAAATGCCCTATGAGCCGTGATGGATTTTCTATAAATTCTTTAAGGGTCTAGGTCCACCATGTGGCAAGCTTTGATTCACCCATTTTTGCTGAGCTTGCGATTCACACTGTGCTGTAGACCGGCAGATGGCTTTTGGGCTTGAGTCGGCTAGTATGGCTAGCTTGGCATGCCGACTTGGTTAGCTTGGCTTAGTGCATTTGGACGCGCCGGCTGCTGCGGCGTGGCGGCTTGAGCCGGCTGAGCCGTTTGTTATTTTTCATTTAATTTTTTTTTATTTTATTTTTTTAGAAATTCATATTTTTTCTGTTTTAGCTCCATTTTTCTTGAAACTTATTTCATTGTGATAAAAAAAATAAGCTCTTTCCATTGATGTTAAAATTTTATTTTTAATTTTTATTTTTTTAATTAATTTTTTAATTAATAAAAATATGAATTTCTTAAAAATATGTATTAATTAATTATTAATTCTTAAAAATAAGCATAAATTAATTAATAAATTAATGCTTTTATAGATAAATTTATGATACTTATCAATGCTTCTTTCAAGTCTTTCATGAAAAATTTATTTGATAGCCATAATTTGACTGATTGTAATATTGGGATATCATTCCCAATGGGGAGTATGTCATCTACTTATAGAACCAAGAAGACTATAGTTCTCCCACTAGTTTTTTTGTACACACATGGTTCATCAACATTCTTGATAAAACCAAACTCTTTTACTGTTTCATCAAAATAGATGTTCCAACTCCTTGATGCTTGCTTTAATCCATAAATGGATCTCTTAAGCTTGCATACCTAATTTGGTCTCTTATTTGGCTCAAATCCCTCTGGCTGTGATATATAGACCTCCTCCTCAAGGAAACCATTAAGGAAGGCAGTCTTTACATCCATTTGCCATATTTCATAGTCGTGGTATGCTGCTATAGCAAGCATAATCCGAATAGATTTGAGCATGGCAATAGGTGAAAATGTTTCATCATAATCAATCCCCTATTTTTGCCTAAAACCCTTAGCCACCAATCTGGCCTTATAGGTTTCAATTTGACCATCAGCTCCAATCTTTTTCTTAAAAATCCATTTGCATCCAATAGGGTTTATATCCTCTGGTGCATCCACCAAAGTCCATACTTTGTTGGTGTGCATGGATTCCATTTCGGATTGCATGGCAGCCAGCCATTTGTAAGAGTCCTTACTTTTGACTGCTTTCATATAGGTCAGAGGTTCATCATTCTCAATGACTTGGGCTTCATTGTTCTCAATAATGAAACCATACCTCATAGGTGTATTTCGTACTCTTTTAGACCTATGGATAGGAGTTATGTGTTCTGGTTCTTTTATGTGATTATATGGTTGAGAAATTTCTATTTATTTTTCTTGAACTTCACTAAGTTCAATATTTCTGCCACTGCCCTTTTCTAGGATAAATTCTTTTTCCATGAAAAGTGGCATGCCTACTTACAAATACCTTTTGTTCAGTAGGATGGTAGAATAAATATCCTATACTATTTCTAGGATATCCTATAAATAGACATCTGTCTGATCTAGCATCAAGTTTATGTCCAAAATTTCTTTTGACATAATGCTGGACAACCCCATATCTTAAGATACTTAAGATTAGGTTTCTTACTTCTCCATATGTCATATGGAGTACTAGATACAGATTTAGAAGGTACTCTATTCAAGATGTAAATTGCAGTCTCCAGAGCATGACCCCAGAAGAAAATAGGTAATTCAGTGAAGCACATCATGGACCGTACCATATCTAATAAGGTATGATTTTTTCTTTCGGCTACACCATTTAATTATGGTGTATAAGGAGGTGTCCATTCAGAGAGAATCCCTTTAACTTTAAGATAGTCTAGAAACTCACTAGATAAGTATTCTCCTCCCCGATCAGATCGAAGGATTTTTATACATTGTCCAGTTTGTTTTTCGACCATACTTTGATACTCTTTAAATTTATCAAAGGCTTCTGATTTGTGTTTCATAAGATACACATATCCAAACCTAGATAAATCATCAGTGAATGTTATAAAATAAGAGTATCCTCCTCTGGCTTGAGTTGTCATAGGACCACATACATCCGTATGTACAAGTCCTAATAACTCATTTGTCCTTTCTCCATGTCCACTAAATGGAATCTTGGTCATTTTACCCATGAGGCATGATTCACAAGTTCCCAATGATTCATAATCAAAAGGATCAAAGAACTTTTCTTTGTATAACTTGTTAATCCTAGCCTCACTAATATGACCTAATCGACAATGCCAAAGTAAAGTATTATTTATGTCATCTCTCTTACATTTTCTATTTTCATCAATATGAAATATATTGTCATCCAAACATAGAGTCAACAAACCATTGCTAAATATGCCAAAACAAATATTTTCATTAGAATATTTGATCGAGCAACCTTCGCTCGTTACATTAAGACTATAACCTTGTTTTAATAACAAGGGTATAGATATAATATTTCTAATGATCTTAGGCATATAATAATAATTTGTAAGCTCTAAGATCTTTCCATAAGGTAACTTCAATATATTTGTCCCTACAGCTTCTGCTTGGATAGACTCTCCTCCAGCGCCATAGAGCTTGAAGTCACCTTTCTTCAAACTCTTAATTTTCTGCAGCCCCTGCAAAGATTTGCAGATATGAAAACCACAGCCGGTATCTAATACCCAAGAATTTGAAATGGAAGAATTTAATGATAATATAGTATGTATCTCATACATACCTTTTGGTGCATTATTTGCACCAGACTTCATGGTTGCAAGGTAAGCCTTGCAATTCCTCTTCCAATGATCTATTTTGCCACAGTGAAAATAGGTCGTCTGTCCGAAGACCTTCTTCCCCTTTTTCTTCTTATTTATACCACTTTTAGGATTCAACCTTCTCTTTGAACCCTTTTTGCCTGCCTTCTTCTTGGAGATCCCATCCACAAGAAGAAGAGGAGCCTTATCTTTCTTGATATGGCTTTCTGCTATCTTGAGCATATTTAACAGCTCAGGCAAGGAAGAATTCAGTTTGTTCATGTGATAGTTCATGACAAACTGAGAAAATGATTCTGGGAGTGATTGCAGGATCAAATCCTGACTTAACTCTCCATCCATAACAAAACCTAATTGACTTAATCGAGTGATTAGGTCAATTACCATCAAAACATGATTTTGTATGGATGTTCCTTCTATCATTCTTGCATGAAATAATTGCTTAGATATCTCATATCTAGCAGTCCTACTATGCTCTCCATAAAGCTCTTTTAGATTGAGCAATATGGATTGAGTGTCCATGCTATCATGCTGCCTCTGTAATTCATTATTCATAGAGGCAAGTATGATGCATTTGACAGTAAGAAAATCATTTTGCCACATCTTGTATGTGGACTTATCTTCATCTGTGGCATCATTTTCTAATGGCTTAGGATCAGGGCATCAAGAATATAGGAGAGTTTTTCTTGACTGAGTACTATTTTTAGGTTTCTCAACCAGTCAACATAATTTTGACCAGTCAATTTATTTGAATCCAAAATTGAACGCAATGAAAGTGAAGAAGCCATTTAATCTACATAATAAAGAACAATATATAAGCAAACAACTCATGATGACAAACATAATTAAATTAGGACTTTAATTTAATTATGTCTCCCACTATTTAATCAAAAAATCATAACCCTCTTATTGATTTTCTTAGTGAGAATAAGATCCTAATTCCTTATAAAAGGTCTTGTGGTTGCACAACAAACCTGTTATAAGTTCAAAGGTAGGAAACTCTTTCCAATTGCATTTTATGCAACTCTCAAAAAACTTTTGCCTCTAAAACATTAATAGCCTTGTGTTAGCACAACAAACTTTAATGTTTTAGTTTAAATAGAACCCTTCATTTCTATACAGTCAAAATGAAATATAACTACTTTTGTGGTTACACAACAAAGTAGTATATTCAAAATGCTGTAAGCATCTCAATGCACTAGATTAATATTACATCATTTCCCATGATAGATCTTGTGGTTACACAACAAAACTAATATGGTTCTGGACATAATAAGAAACCTAGTATGAAGGAAGGCCTTAATGTAGTGAATATAATACTAAGCATTTCAATCTAGAATTAAATTAATCGAATCGGCCAGGTAAGTGGGAGAGAAGTGGGAGTCCCCCTGTTGCTTTCCTTAGACACCAATAAATTGGCCAGGTCAGACAACAGAACCAATTAAAAAAATCATGTTCTCTTTACCAATCATGAACCATTTTATCCTAGACACCGATTGATCAATTAGACATTCCGACTGATTACAGCTATAGATTAATTACACTACAACTTAATATAATTTTTAAAGAGGGATTTAAAAGGTCTCGATGCACATTCTGATTTAAATCAAACTAAATGCCTAATAGCATCAATTATAATAAAATTTATATATATCTATTAACATGTATAATTATTCTAGGACAACCATCATTATATAGTGAATACTTTCCACTATATCAGGGCAACCTTTACAGAATAATATATACAATCATAATCTCATTATGATAAATAAAAGAATATGATCTCATCATATAAATAACATGCAAATAAACAAATATAAATAATATATATAAATATTATATTATATAAAAATTATATATCATACTTTTCTTTTGTGCCATTATATTATAAGCAAAGCATTATATGATTTAACCTAATAAGGCTTGCTCTGATACCACTGATAGGTTTGGTGTACAGGGCGGAAGCATGGATTTCAAAGCAAAAAACATGAAATCATATAAACCAAACCCGAACCCTAGGACCACCTTATTAGCAATTAAATCATATAACATGCATTTGTAATATAAAAGAAAGTATTAGAACATACCTCTTATCGCTAAACCCTAAATTGACCCTGATCGTCGGTAGCAGTCCGTCAGGGTTTCCACCAGGTGCCCACGTGTTCACCCTCCAACGTTGATCCACACAGAGACTTGATCAAGACACCAGCACCTCTGATTTATATAATTAGAGTTCTAATAATAAGAACTTTAATTAAAAGGGCAAGACCTTCTTTAGCCTTTATGTCACCTTCCTTGCCTCTCCTTATCTATCTTTCTTTTTCTTTTGTCTTCTTAATTTTTCTTCCTAATCTCTTAGTCTTAAGATGACTTCTTGTCCTTATAAGGACAAGGTCTAGACAAGAGAAAGGGAAGAAAGAAAATTGGACAAAAAGAAACTCTTGTAAGAAAGAAAGATAATTTTCACATCACCGAAGACTCTTGGTGCGCACCCCTATTTATAATGTACGTAGGGGTGCCAACAAAATTTCTCATGCCCTTTCCTCATCAATTATCTCATGCCCCATCAGCCAATCTCATGCCTCATCAAAAAAAAATAACGAGATGTAGACTTAGTCCAAGAGGTGCCTTAAAGCAGAAGGACTCTTGGACTAATTCTACGTAAGTTTTTTACGAAGAGTCGCAATATTTCATCTTTGGCGCCACCCTTTTCATCCATTAGATCAGATAAAAAAGGCCATCCAATGGCTCTAAAAAGGGATGCCCATTCAGCAAGAAGGCATGGAGATGATCTTTGAATAGTCAAAGTCCCAAGAGACTTTGACTTGGTCCAAGAGGCGTCAAGGAGGAGTGGGCGGCATGGAGTCTTGGGCGGCAAGGAGTCTTGGGCGACAAAGAATCCTGGGCGACAAAAATTAAAAAAGAAAATGGAGTTTTTAACTTGTAGAAGGACTCTTTATCGCCCCATATCTGATGTCCATGCCTAATTCAAAATTTTTATGTGACATAACAAATGGAAAAAGTCAAAGAAGGTAGGCGCCAACTAATTCCATGCGCCAAAAAAATCTTTGCGCATGAAAGACTTCCCACGCACAAGAGAGAGACTCTCTGGCACATGGGATTTAGGTATGTGGTGCCCAACTGAAGCCCAATCAGTCTAGGTTAATCCAATTCAAGACCAAATCCTATTTGGCTCAAATCGGATCTTAATTAGCCCAAATCGGAAGCCGATTCGAATCCAATTCGAAATCAGGTGCTAGGGTTTGCTACATGTGCTAGCATGTTCATCTTGCAAACATGGTCTAATCCAATTAGACCCTTAATCAACTCTCTTTGTGTGTGACCCATTGGGTTCCACATCTAACCAGCAGTGAGTCTGGGTGTGATTTGACCTAATCTGGTTAGAACTCAACCAAACCGATTTAGGTCAAAACTAGCCAACCCAATTTGACTTAATTTAGAACACTTTCTAATTTAATGATCAAATTAAAATTTTAATTTGATCGAACCCACAAGACATGATTGACGTCTAGCAACGTATCATGACTTTCCAAAAGATGTGAAATTTTGATGGAAATACCAAAAATATCCTTCAGTGAAAATTACCATGCAACTAGATCCTTCGATCTTCCTGCATCCTGAATATGACTCTGGGTATGGAAAATATGTCAACCCCAATATCATATTCATTTCTCTTTCAATCTTATGATGATGATTCATTTAATGAAATATTAGAAACCATTTCTAATTTTTCATCATGCTTTGATCAAAGTCTTCCTGAATCATCATTTGTTTGAAGCAGGTAGGATGCTATTTCCTCTTACCAGGAGAGATCGATTCCATGTTAACCTACTCACAACCTTCATATATATAATCTACCATATCCAGATCATCCCGTACATAACTGAGTCATGAATGAGTATGAACCAAAATATGGATTTATATATATAAGATTCTATGGTAGTTTCAGGTCAAAGGATTACATGCACAAATTCCACTATGAGAACCATCTATTGACATGTAGATAAGACTCCATTAGATATTCTCAATTTGGATCAATTCAGTGAACTCATTCTCTAATGAGCACCCACATTCTTGTATTAGTGTCATACACAAGTTATTGTGAGATCAATCACCCTCTCAATCGAGCATACAAAGAATGTGCTAGTCTTACCGAAAAATATTGATTCCTAACTCAATGTCCCATCGACTAGGAATATTTAAATTAGGATTTTAAGATTTTAGATCTCACTGGTATGATCTCATCATAATCCTAAAACTATAGTCCTAATTTATAGGGTTCATCATAATCTTAAATAAATAATAAGATACTGGATATGATGAAATAAATATCTTTATTTATTTATGAAAAAATATCATTACATGAGTTTGAAAGATAAAAAATAGCCCAAAAATTAATTGGCTTGAAGACATATTTCTTTCAAACATCTGTCCATGTATCATGCACCTATAGGAGAGCAGATGGGGGTTTGTGCCCCTGCTACAAAGAGGAAAGGAGGGGGCGCACGCCTAGGGAGGCATGTGCCTAAGGGTAATGACTCCTGGACTCCCATACAGATGGAACTCCAGGTTGCATCATGGAATAAACTTAGGTGGCACCTAAGACTCTACTTTGACTAGTCTTGGCACCACCTAAGGATGTTGGAGAGGGGCTCTCATCTAATTGGATCAGGTGATTGCATCCCACCAATCAGATTTAGATATGATTGCATGAAGAGATGCGATTGGTCAGATGATGTGGCACTGCATGGCGCAGTAGGATCTATCTAAATCCTGTCTGCTCCTATGTTTAGAGAGGTTCTCCCCTTGCCCATGCCACATAGCCATCTCCCTCTCTCCTCCATGCCTACCTCTATTCTTCTCTCTCCTCTCCACACCCAAGGGGCTTTGGGCTTCAGTTTGGTGCGATCCAGGCAAGAGAAAGGTGACAAGAAAGGAAGAAGGCAGCACTGCTGCAAGAGACGACATCTGATCTTCAAAAATTATTTTGAAGATCTTCAAAATCAGATCCAAATTTAATCTTTGGAAAAAAGATTGAGAAGGAGGAGATATCCAAATTCTGCCTGAGTGGATATTGGTAGAGGCCAGATGATTGCATGGCTACATCCAGATCCTCAGACAATCAGCAGGATCATCATAGGATAATAAGATTATCCAAGAATAAGATATAAATTAAATTTAATTTAATTTATTTTATTTTATTAGATCTATAAATTAGATCTAAAAATTATCAGATCTAATTTAGATCTAAGAGAAAAGTCTTTAAAATATTCTTCTTGATCAAATCAGATTTGAACGAACCTAACCCAAGAAATAGGATTTTTTTCTTCAACTGGTATCAGAGCCAGGTTGCTATAAATAATTTAGATCTAATTTTAATTTAATTTTAATTTAATAATTAGGTAATTTTAGATGTCACATGAGATGTGATTAGATCTAAAATTAAAAAAATTAAAATTAAAAATTTAGATCTAGGTTCTACAAGATGCATGACTAGTTATAGAATAGAATAGTTCTATGTATAGTCTTGCATGATCATAATTTTATTTGATTAAGTTATAATTTTTAGATTAATTTATTTACTATTTTTGGATGTTAGAAATATTATAATAAGATCTAAAAAATAGAAAATAAAGTTATTTAATTTTTGTTCATATGAGATATGATGAATGCATGTTTAGACTAGTTGTAGAATAGTTCTACATAATTATTTAGTATAGAATTTATTTTGATAAGATCAATTTAAATTTAATTTTTTAGATGATTATGAGATAATTTAGATATAAAAAATATACATGATATGATACATGAGATGTATGCAAAACATGTTTATAATTAGATCAATTTTATATATGAGATATATGATGTAGATCTAACTAGTTTTATAGTTTTTTATATTTCTGACTAAGGCGTTCCACTTGGCTATCCGGTCATAAGAAAAAAGTAGGATTTAAATGTCCTCTCCTCCCATTCGATGGGGGTGTTCTTATGATGCACAGGGGTGCTGCACGTTCATCCTTAATCAAAAACCCAAAAACTTATTTTCTATAAAATCCTAGATCCTAAAACCCTAGGATTTTATTTACATATTTTATTTGTGAATTCTAAACTTAATTAAGAATTAAGATTATGAAATATGTTAAATCTAAAAATTAAAAATTTTTAGATCTAAGACATATTCATAAAATTGAGTTTGGATCTGGGTAGCTCAATTAAGTCTAAGCAGTTGATCAAACCAAATCAAGAGTTAGATAAGATCAAGAGTGCTTAAATTGACCAGCCTAATAGGATTAAGTCTGCGTCAAGATTGAATCACATGAGTGATCGACCAAGCTAAGACCTAATTAGGTTCAATGGTTAGAGTCTGGATTGTAGTTTAACCCGATTGGTTCTAGCTCAATAATTTGGTGTCTAAGGTAAGTTTGGCAGATACGATCGACTGATTTTTAATTGGAAGCTACTCAACTCGAATGCATTCTTGTCGAGTTAATGACATATCCCTTCCACCAGTTCTCACATACCAGACCATATTTGTTGGCTTGATCCTGATCTGAGGTGGCCAATAATCTGAGCTAACCCATGCCACTAGGTTAGTCATTATTGTTATGACTATGTCAAGTCTAGTTTAATGAGACCTAAATTAAGTCTTCCTAAGAAAAGATTAAGTCTAAGATCTTCCACCATTGTAGATGTGTGGGCCCTTCCTGGGTTGACTATTCTTGACTGGTTACAATGGTTCAGTTGCATCAAAAAGAGGCAACCATATCTATTAGGCATTGGATGCTATGGGCTGAAGGATAAATTAGGCTCAATATTTTGGATATGGTGAGAGATCCAATTAGAAATCCAATCTATGCAAATGGTGGGTCTGACTTAACTAAGGAGTGGATCAATATTCCGAGCATGGTGAGATTCATGAATTAGAATCAAGTTTGGATGCACCATAATTAAAGAATCATTGAACAAGAGTTATTCACTTATTGGCTAATCCATCATCAATAACTATTAGATGAGGTGATGAGTTGGTTGGTGGGATCGCACTACCCACTAGAAATCATTAATCATGAAGATTTTTGTATCTCTATAGAGGGAGTGTAGGGATCCGAGAAAATAGTAGGAGTTAATTTATTTAAAAATAAAATTTCTAAATAAATTGGTCAAGTCTTAATTATAATATCTAACTAGAAACTTTGACTCTCTATAGAAAAATATCTGCATCCCACCCACTAGCATGTATCCTAGACACCCATAGACTGATCGGACCTAATTATAAGGATTAGCTCCAAAACTTCAAAATCATTTTGAGTTTTGAGAAGTTAACTCATGTATTGGATCAGCACCCCACCACCTTACCAACTTATCCATCCACTGAACAAAGAGCGTCTCTTGACAAATAGACGGACGAAGATAACAAGGCTAGATACTACATGTTGGACTCGAGATATGATGAGCTTCCACACCAACATGAAGATATCAAGATTATCTGCCAAATGTTGGCTCACCTATAAGAGATGTTTGGTGAATAGAGTCGCGTAGCCAAGTATCAAGTCACTAAATGACTATTCAAGGCTAAAATGCATGATGAGCAGTCAGTCTAAGATCAGTGTCTGATGATGATCAAGGATTTGGAAGAGCATGAGAAGCTCGCTGTGAAGTTGGACCTAGATCTATAGAATGATATAATTCTGCAATCCTTGACTGATGCATATGGGCAATTCATCATGAACTACCATATGCAAAAACTTTAAAATACTCTGGCCAAGCTTATGAATATGCTGGTTACTACTGAGCTTTCTATGAAAGATTCTAAAGGCTCAATGCTTGCTATGGAACAAACTTCTTCCAAGAAAAAATCTTTTGAAAAGAAGAAGAAGTCTGTGAAAAGGCAAAAGGTGGAAGGAGGAAAGAAGAAAAAGGCAGAACTGAAGAAGAAGACCGCTGACAAAGGAAAGTGTTTCCATTGCAACACTGACGGCCACTGAAAGTAGAACTGCCCTACTTACTTGGCCACCCTGAAGAATAAGAAGGAGGCAGGTCCTTCTAGAGGTATGCTCGTTATTGAGTCTAATCTTACGATTTCTTCTGCATCCAGTTAGGTGCTTGACTCTAATTCTAATGCTCATTTGTGCACTTCCATGCAGGGTCTTGATGATAACAGGAGGCTGAGGGATGGTGAGATGATCCTACGCATTAGAAATGGAGCAAGAGTTACTACTGTGGCTGTGGGAACATACCCTCTTCGACTACCATTTGGTTTAGACTTAGTATTAAAGGATTGTTATTTTGTGCCTGCAGCAAGCAGGAATTTGATTTCTGTTTCATGTTTAGCACAAGAAGGCTATGTAATTAGTTTTATTAAGGACCATTGTAATTTTTTTTATGAAAGAAATAAACTTGCTAGTGGTTTTCTTATTAACAGTCTTTACCAATTACATATTGATGTATCTATTTGTAATATCGAGCAAAATGTGAATGCCATAAAATCAAAATAACCTAGGGATGGTCCAAATGATATGTCTCTATGGCACCTAAGACTAGGTCATATAGTAGAAGATAGGATTAACAAATTAAAGAAAATTAGGCTATTGAGTCCGTTGACTTCTGAGTTATATCCAATTTGTAAATCTTATCTTCATGGCAAAATGACTAAGCTCGCTTTTGTAGGACATAAGGAAAGGGTCACGGATCTTCTTGCCCTAGTATATATTGATGTGTGCGGTCCATTTGATGTGCCGGCTAGAGGCAACTTTATCTACTTCATAATCTTTATTGATGATTTATCTCGATATGGGTATGTGTATCTTATGAGACACAAATCTGAAGTTTTTAAAAAATTCAAAAAATTCAGACATGAAGTAGAAAAATAAACTAGAAAATCCATTAAGGTTCTTCGATCAGATCAAGGAGGTGAATACCTTAGAAATTTCTAGATTATCTTAAGAAAAATAACATAGTCTCTCAATGGACTCCACCTAAAATACCTCAACTCAATAGGATTTCAGAATGGAGGAATCAGACCTTATTAGATATGGTCCGATCCATGATGAGCTTCACAGATCTTTCTGATTTTTTTTGGGGATACAGTCTATTAACTGCAATATACTTACTGAACAGGATTTCTTCTAAAATTGTTTCTACTATACCGTATGAAATATGGCATGGTAAGAAATCAAGTCTGAGTCATCTCAGAATTTAGGATTGTCCGACTCATGTCAAAAGACAACAAGCGAACAAGTTAGACTATAGGTCCTTTAGATCTCGATTTATAGGATATTCTAAGGAATCATTATGATATTATTTCTACATTCCAAAAGATCACAATGTGATTATGAGTCAACATGCCATCTTTCCTGAAAAATAGTTTATTCAAGACAACAGCATTGGAAAGTAGATCAAGCTCGAGGAGAAAATCTAACAAGAGCAATGAGCTAAGGACCAAATGGAACCAAATCAGGTTGAGCCAATACAATCACTACCTCCTCCACCTGATAGATCGAAAAGGGTTTTCCATCTTCCTGAGAGGTACTTAGGTACTATTTCAGATGATGTAAAGAAAATGTTCCTCGTAGGTAATGGGGTTCATGGTGATGATCCCAAAAACTATGTTGAGGCGATATCGGATATCGACTCTGAGAAATGGTTAAAGGCAATGAAGTCAAAAATTGACTCGATGCACTCAAATCAAGTCTGGACCTTGGTAGATCCATCAGAAGGTATAATACCTATTAGGTGTAAATGGATCTATAAGAGAAAGATTGGTGTAGATGGGAATGCAGAGACATTCAAAGCTAGATTATTGGCAAAAGGATATAGCCAACGCGAAGGCATTAACTATCAGGATATCTTTTCGCCAATAGCTATGCTAAAATTCATCCATACATTGCTTGCTATTGCAGTCTATTTTGATTATGAAATATGGCAAATGGACGTAAAAATAATATTCTTAAATGGATACCTTGAGAAAGATATCTATATGCAACAGCCGCTAGGTTTCACATCCAGTGATGCTGATCATAAGGTATGTAAGCTGCAAAGGTCCATATATAGACTTAAGCAAGCATCTCGGAGCTAGAATACTCATTTTAATGATGTGATCAAATTATTTGGTTTCATCAAGAATGAGGAGAAATCATGTATCTTCAAAAAGATCAATGAAAGTGCTATTGTCTTTCTCGTATTGTACGTGGATGATATCCTCCTTATTGAGAATGATATTCTCATATTGACCATAGTTAAAATATGGTTATCCAAAGAATTCTCCATGAAAGACCTAGGAGAAGCATCCTTTATTCTAGAAATTAAGGTCTATAGAGATAGACCGAATAGAATGCTAGGACTTTCACAGAAGATGTATATAGAGGAAGTGCTAAAGAGGTTTAGCATGGAAAACTCTAAGAGGGGTTTAGTATCCTTCAAACATGGTATTCATCTCACCAGAAATCTAAGTACATCGAGTGGCGATACCGCCTCATCCGCGATTACCTCAAAAAAGGTTACGTCGAGGTTAAGAGAGTCAACTCTATAGATAATGTGGCAGACCCACTCACAAATTCATTGAGCCAGCAGAAGATCGAAGCCCACCTTGAGAAGATGGGACTTAGATTTGTAGCTAATTGGCTTTAGATCAAGTAGGAGTTTATTAGATATGTGTGCCCTAGAAGCCAGACTTGGCTGACACTTGTTATACACTTCTAAGGACAAAATTATAATTTTGACTATAAATAATAAAATATATTATTTTCTATCATAATGTGTATTTAGTGTCTATGATACATCTCTTGAGTTAATGGCAATGATAATTCTTATTTTCAAGA
Organism: Cocos nucifera; assembly: GCA_006176705.1. Taxonomy (NCBI): domain Eukaryota; kingdom Viridiplantae; phylum Streptophyta; class Magnoliopsida; order Arecales; family Arecaceae; genus Cocos; species Cocos nucifera. The sequence continues at coordinate 15,222 of QRFJ01001948.1, read as the reverse complement.
GTTGAAAATTTAAGACATGAATTTTCATTATTAACTCATAAAATGCTCTTGACCATAGGATCATCATGAAATATGGTGATTAATCCGAAAGATTGGTGTATAATCACTTCTTTATAGTAGATAAGTCTTGAGTCTATGGTGTAGAGATACTGAAGTGGGAGTATAGGTACTTATTAGAGAAGGAGGGCACTGAGCGTGACCACCTCGAGCAGTCATTAGGAAGTCCACCTTCTTGTCGATGACTAGCTCGAAGCTATAGTGGTGTGTCTGATTCTTTGATCTGAGGTACATCGAAAGCTCACCTTAAGAGTGCTATATTTGACTACACCCTGACTCGATCTTCTAGCCATCTGAAACTCTGAGGTGTATGTTGGCTATAGCATATTCATTGTAGGAATTGGATTGCACCAAGAGAAAATCTATCTACCTTGGTAGATGAGAAGCAGCCCTATAATGATCATGAGAATCAAGTTCGTAAGCCCATGGCCAGGATAGAGTGAAATGATAGAAAGAGTTTCTATTAAGATTTTCACATCGGATTTGAATTGAATGATTAATTCATATGACGAAAATTAGGATTTGATGAGTTCACCTTAACCCTAAATCGATCGAGGCTCAAGATAGAAGAACTTAATCACGCATGTAACTGCACTGAGAGGTTTATTTTTAGTTCTGATGGATTGCCACCATATACTGCTAGGTGTTACTGGTGGATTTTGGGAGCAACTAGAATGATTTGGATGATCGATCATTCTAGTTGTCCGAATCAGAAAAGTTATGATCCATTGGAAGGTGTTTCAATGATGTCGATGATAGAGATCGCGACATATCTCATTACCATACAGAATTGAATCTAACTGGATCATACAAATAAGAGTTTGGATCTAGATATCATCAATTGAACTAACCTAGTTCAATTGATTTGAATTAGATTCAATTAGGTTCAAGAAAATCGTGCTAGCACACAATTGAGCCTCAAGTTCTCCTTCAATAATCATTAAATGCTACCTCGACTAAGCCAAATATATTTGGGCTCACTTAGGTATCTTTACTTGGTTTGACTAAAGCTTATCCAGATTAGAAAAGAGTTATCTTAATTTATGAGATAAATTTGAGACGACACTTGCCATTTTTTGTCACCTGCTAATTCTTGTCTTTTGACTTTGGTCAAACATTGACTTTTGATACTTAGACATTTGCCCATGTGTCATGCACCTATAGGAGAGCAGATGGAGGTTTGTCCCCCTGCTAGAAAGAGAAAAAAAGGGGGTGCAAGACTAGGGAGGCGTGTGCCCATGGATAATGACTCTTGGAGTCCCATACAGATGGGACTCCAGGTTGCTTCATGGAATAACTTAGGTGGCACCTAAGACTCTACTTTCACCAGTCTTGGTGCCACCTAAGGATGTTGAAGAGGGACTCTCATCTGATTAGATCAGGTGATGTCATCCCACCAATCAGATTTAGATATGATTGCACAAAGAGATGTGATTGGTTGGGATGATGTGGCACTGCATGGCGCAGTAGGGTCTATATAAACCCTATCTATGCCTAGGTTTAGAGAGGTTTCCCCCCTTGCCCATGCCACATAGCAATCTCCCTCTCTCCTCCATGCCTACCTCTATTTCTCTCTCTCCTCTCCAAGCCCAAGAGGCTTTGGGCTTCAGTTTGGTGCGATCCAGGCAAGAGAAAGACGACAAGAAAGGAAGAAGGCGACACTACTGCAAGAGATGACATTAGATCTTCAAAAGTTATTTTGAAGAGCTTCAAGATTAGATCCAGATCTGATCTTTGGAGAAAAGATTGAGAAGGAGGAGATATCCAAATCCTACTCGAGTTGATATTGGTAGAGGTCAAGCGATTGCATGGCTACATCCAGAACCTCAGGCAATCAACAGGATTATCATAGGATAATAAGATTACCCAAGAACAAGATATAAATTAAATCTAATTTAATTTAGTTTATTTTATTTTATTAGATCCATCAAATCAGATATGAAAAGTATTAGATCTAATTTAGATCTAAGAAAAAAATATTTGAAATATTTTTCTTGGTCAAATCAGATTTGAACGAACTTGATCTGGGAAATAGGATTTTTTTCTTTAATAAGAACTTCTCCTTCCAGTTATAGATAGTGGAAGGGGCACCTTTAAGCAAGGCCTTCTTGCAAAACTAGGGTGAGACATACAACCAGTCCTTGGTAGAAAGGTGATGCTTGAAGATGAAAAAGATTCAAAATAAGAAAATTAAAGATTGGACCTTGGCTAGAAGATAGAGTACCATAAATCCTACGATGAAGCGATAGGAGTTCAAAACAACTAAAGAAAGAGATATATTTAGAAAATGAAAAAGCTCGATGATAAAAAAAGAAATGAAAAGCCTTAACCTAGCCCAGAGAGCCTTCGTGTATAAACTGAACCGATCCGAAAGAGGAGCACAAGCTTGGCCATCCGATCTGAGAAGTTTCAATTCATACTCAGAGGGGATCCTATATTGAACTCTGACAAGGGAAAGGTCCTCGGTAGTGAGTATGGAAGCGACTGCTTTAGGGACGAAGGCCAAGCATACTACTTTTCTATGTTCAGGCTCATCCTTAGAATCAGAGTTAGAAGGGTTTGGATTGGACAAACTCATAAAAGGAGAGGACCAAGAGTACTTAGAACTTGGGGAAGCTATTTCAAATCAAGAAGAGTTGGAAAAAAAAATTATCAAAAAATAGGAAAAAATTAAGGGAAGAATAAGAAAATTAGAAGAGGAATAGATAAACCCTGAAAGCCTCGAAGAATATAAAAAAGATAAGAAAATTTAAGAGAAAGGTTAGGATACTAACCTAAATGAGGTGGAAAACTCAGCAGTGCAGTTGGAATGATGAAAGAATAGTGGAGGCAGGGCAATGGAGATCGAGAAATACACAAGACAGGATGGTCAGGATCGAGGAAGATGAAGAACAAGGAAGGAATGGGAGAAGAAACAAGCTAGAGTAAGGAAGAAGTGGAGGATGGGTGCTTAAATAGTCGGTAGAGTTCCAGATATATTGTGATTACAGATCGACAATGTTGAATACCCTTCTTCTATGTGTCAGCCTCATTATGGTGATTGCAAATGTCAAGGGAAGCCATTATTGCATCATACAATCGAGGTCCATGCCAGATGAATTTTGAAATTTGAAATCATCTTGGGTCAATCAATAATAAAAGGCTCTCGCATCAATTTGAACAGTCCAAAATATTTCATCTCCCAAAGGCAGAAAATCAAATGGGACTTTGGTGATCGCAAGTACTGATACCTTTTTCATTCAAACTTCAAACTTGGGAGTAAGGAGATAAGTGTTGGAGGTAAAATAGATTCTACCGAAATCTAACAAGATCTGACCTTGACACAATGCTATCTAGAGTTGTAATGTCCAAGCTTGAGATTCAACCAAGTCGATCCTCCAATCCAAGCAAATTTTGAAAGATTAGCCTCCAAATTGGACTGAACTAAGAACTTCAACCAGAGGCAGCTCATCCCAAAAATGATAACAACTACAGCTGATGCTCGATCTTGTGTATTGGCCAAGCTCTTTTACTTCAATTCTCCAATCCTATCCTATTGCAGTAGATCTTGCCAAGGGTACACCGCAGACCTCGACTTGATGAACCTAAGCCAACAAAAGCAGCCCATCACCTATTTGACTCTGACCTTCGATCTAGGATAAGCAGCAACCACTTCACAAGCATTGAACCCCAGCACCATCTAGTCCCGACTTTGGGCCAACCTTGAGCATAAGCCGAGCTTTATTAGAGTAACAAAAGCATCTCCAACATAGTTTTTATTGAAGAAACCATTACTTCTTTTCTGACCTCAAACTTCCCAGTCTAGAGTGTTAGCACCTACCATCGACCGACCTCGAAGGTGGCCAAGGTTTCAAAAGTTATTAAAGTAGTTCTGCCAAGGTTCAAACTCGAAATCTAATTTATAAGCTCAACATCCTCAACTCAAAGGCCGACCTTCAAACTTAGTCAACTCGATCCCAAGCTTCAACGACTTAATTTTAGCTCGAATGGTTCACAATCAAGCTCGAAAACATCTAACTTTCTATTCAAACTCTAGCAAATAAAATCTAATGATCAATAAGTCAAGACAAATAATAGCCCACTCTCTGTAATAAACTAATGAATGGCTCGAACAGCCTACTGACATTATATTACGACTATCTCTATCAATCTGTTATAGGCTCTACCTATAAATAGAACCTTCTAGATATACCTTCTTCTCTAAGCTCTCTTCTCTATTCTAACCTCCTGAGTACTCCATTCTTATTGGCCAGAAAGCTAACTTGATTGTCGGAGGATCCATGCCAGAGACAACTTCAATCAGAACTTTGTCTTGAAGGTCTTACCAGCGAGATTCCATCCTCACCTCCAGCACACTCTAGCAGCCATCCATTTTCTGCACCAACAGGTTGGAATAATTTCAACTCACACCCATCAAAGATCATCGATCCAAAATGATCCTGGTGAGCTCTCATAATCCACTAGTGACATCTAGCAATATATAGTGGCAAGCTAGCAAAACTGAAGGGATGAACCTCTAGGTATAGTTACCATGTGATTTAGTTCTTCTATCATGAGTCCTGACAGGACAGAGGTTAAAGATAACTCATCAAACCTCATCCTATCATATGTTAGAATCAATCAATTCGAGTCTGATGTGAAAACCAAAAGAAACACCTTTCTATCTTTCACACTGCTATGGTCATGGGCTTTAGAACTCAATCATATGATCTACATAGGACTACTCCTCCTCTATCAAAGTTAATAAATCCCATCTTGGTGCAATCCAATTCCTACAATGAACATATTACAGCCAATATACACTTCAAGGCTTCAAATAGCTAGGAGACCGAGTTATGGTATAGTCAAACTACAGCACCCTCAAGATGAACTGCTGATGCACCTCAGGTTAGAGAACTAAACACATTACTGCAGCTACAAGTATCTCACTGATGCAGAGGTAGATATCCTTGAGACTCCTCATGATTAGTCATGCTTAATATCCTTATTCTTAACAAGCACTTGCACTTTTACTTTGGTGTCTTTACACCATGGATTGAAGGAAAAATCAGATTTTTCGGATCAAGTTCGTTCAAATCTGATTTGATTGAGAGGCATATTTCAAAAATTTCTTCTTAGATCCAAATCAGATCTAACACTTTTCAGATCTAATTTTATGATCTGATAAATAAAAAAATTAAATTAAATTAAGTCTAAATTAATGTTACCTTGTTTGGGTAATCTGATTATCCTATGATGATCCTATTGCTTTCTTGAGGTTCTGGAAGTAGCCACGCAATTGCCTAGCCTCTACCGGTATCCACTTGGACTGGACCTGGAGATCTTCTCCTTCTCTTTCTTTTCTCAAAAAATCAAATCTAAATTTGATTTTAAAGATCTTCAAAACTTCTTTTGAAGATGTGCTGCTGTCTCTTGTAGCAGGGTTGCCTTCTTGCTTTCTCATCAGCCTTTTCTTGCCTGGATCGCACCAAATTGAAGCCCAACTGCTTTTGGGTGTGGAGAGGAGAGAGAAGACTAGAAGATGGTGTGGATGAGGGAGAGGGGCAGTCTTGAGGTATGAGAGAAGACTAGAAGATGGTGTGGATGAGGGAGAGGGGCAGTCTTGAGGTGTGGGCTAAGAGAAACTCACTTTTAGTTGGGCGCAGATAGGATTTATTTATAGAGAAGAGTAGAAGATGGTGTGGATGAGGGAGAGGAGAGGGGTAGTCTTGAGGTGTGGGCTAAGAGAAACTCCCTTTTAGTTGGGCGTAGATAGGGTTTATTTATAGACCCTGCTACGCCATGCAATGCTGCATCATCCTAGCCAATCGCGTTGCTTTGTGCAATCAGATCTAAATCTGATTGGTGGGATGACATTACCTGATCCAATTAGATGAGAGTTCCTCTAATTCATCATTAGATGGCACCTTAGACTGGTCAAATTCTATAAGTAAGGATAACCTAGGTTGAATCCAAGAAGCAACCTGGAGTCCCATCCGTATGGGACTCCAGTGTTTATCCACATGGGGCGCACGCCATCCTAGGCATACACCCTCCATCTACCTACCAAATGGTAGGTGGACTTGGTCAATAATTCTCTCCTATGGGTGTATGACACATTGGCAGATGTCCAAGGGTTAAAGGTCAATATTTGACTAAAGTCAAAGGACAAGAATTAGCAGATGATAGAAAATGATAGGTGTTATCTCAAATTTATCTTATAAATTAAGACAATCATTTTATGACCTGGACAAGCTCCAATCGGACCAAGTAAAGGTATCTGAGTGAGCACAAACACATTTGGCTCAGTCGAGATAACTTTTAATGATAATAAAAGGAGAACATTAGATTCAATCCTGTGCTAGCACAATTTTCTTGAACCTAATTGAATCTAATTCAAATCAATTAAATTTGGTTAGTCCAATTGATGATATCCAGATCCAAACCCTTGTTTGTGTGATTCAGTTAGATTCAGTTCTATATGGTAATGGGATATGTCATGATCTCCATCATCGACATCATCGAAACTTCTTCCGATGGATCAGAACACTTCTGATTCAGACAACTGGAATGATCGATAATCTAAATTATTCTAATTACTCCCAAAATCTATTAGTGACACCTAGCAGTATATGGTGGCAACCCATCAAAACTGAAAATGAACCTCTCGGTGCAGCTACCTATGTGATTAGGTTCTTCTATCTTGAGCTCCGATCGGATTAGGATTAAGGTGAACTCGTCAAACCCTAATTTCTATCATATGATTTAATCATTTGATTCAAGTCCAATGTGAAAACCTTAATAGAAATTCTTTCTATTATTTCACTCTTTGCCATGGCCATGGACTTATAGACTTGATTCTCATGATCATCATAGGGCCGCTCCTTTTTTACCGAGGTAGATAGATTCTCTCTTGGTGCAATCTAATTCCTACAATGAACATGTTATAGCCAACATACACCTCAGGGTTTCGAATGGCAAGAAGATCGAGTCATGGTATAGTCAAACTATAACACCCTTAAGGTGAACTACCGATGCATCTTTGGTCAAAGAACCAGACACACTACTGCAGCTTCGAGTCAATCATCGATGAGAAGGTAGGCTTCCTTATGACTACTCAAGGTGGTCACGCTCAGTGCCCTCGTTCTCTAATGAGTACCTATACTCTTGCTCTAGTATCTCTACACTGTAGACTCAAGACTCATCTACTATAAAGAAGCGATTGTATACTAATCTTCCAGATCAATCACCATCTTCATGATGATCCTACGGTCAAGAGCATTTTATGAGTTAATAATGAAAATTTTTGTCTTAAATTTTCAACTCTTGAAAATAAGAATTATCATCATCGTTAACTCAAGGGATGTATCACATATACTAAATACACATATGTGATAGAAAATAATTCATTTTATTATTTATAGTCAAAATTATAATTTTATCCTTAGAAGTGTATTACAAGTGTCAGCCAATTCTGACTTCTAGGACACACATATCTAACAAACTTTCACTTGACCTAAAGCCAATTGGCTACAAATCTAAGTTTCATCTTCTCAAGGTGGGCTTCAATCTTCTGCTAGTCCAACGGCTTTGTAAGTGGATCCATCGCATTGTCTGTGGAGTCGACTCTCTTGACCTCAACATAATCCTTCTCGAGGTAATCGTGGATGAGGTGGTATTGCCGCTCGATGTGCTTGAATTTCTAGTGAGATCTTAGCTCCTTAGCAAGGGCTGTGGCACCATTGTTGTCGCAGTACAGAAGAATGGCATCTGATGGCATCACTCCAATCTCTACGGCAAACTTCTTGGACTAGAATGTCTCCTTTGCAGCTTCTGACGTAGTGATGTATTATGCTTCCATGGTGGAATCTGCTATCACTGTCTACTTAGAACTTTTTCAACTGACAGCTCCACCATTGCACACAAATAGACTCCCAGATGTCGACTTTCGATCATCTACATCGGACATAAAATTCGAGTCTGTATACCCCTGGACTTGGAGTTCTCCATTACTAAAGACCAACAACATATCCTTAGTTCTTCTCAAGTACTTAAGGATACATTTCACAGAAGTCCAGTATTCTTCACCTGGATTCGACTGATATCTACTTGTGACACTCATAGCATGGGCTATATCAGGTTGTGTACATAACATGGCATATATGAGGCTCCCTATTGCTAAAGCATAAGGGATCTTGCTCATGCATTCTATTTCCTCAGGTGTGCTAGGGCACATCTTCTTGGAAAGATGAATGCCATGTCTGAAGGGCACTAAACCCCTCTTAGAGTTTTCCATGCTAAACCTTTTTAGCACTTTCTTTATGTATATTTTCTGTGAAAGTCCTAGCATCCTATTCGGTCTATCTCTATAAACCTTAATTCTCAGAATAAAGGATGCTTCTCCTAGGTCTTTCATGGAGAATTCGTTAGATAACCATATTTTAACTATGGTCAACATGGAAATATCATTCCCAATAAGAAGGATGTCATCACGTACAATATGAGGAAGATAACAGCGCTCCCACTGACCTTTTTGAAGACACATGGCTTCTCCTCATTCTTGATAAAACTAAATAATTTGATCACATCATTAAAATGAGTATTCCAGCTCTGAGATGCTTGCTTAAGTCTATATATGGACCTTTGTAGCTTGCATACCTTGTGATCATCATCACTGGATGTGAAACCTAGCAGCTGTTCTATATAGATATCTTCCTCAAGATATCCATTTAAGAATGTTGTTTTCACGTCCATTTGCCATATTTCATAATCTAAATAGACTGCAATAGCAAGCAATGTGAGGATGGATTTAAGCATAGCTACTGACGATAAGGTATCTTGATAGTCAATGTCTTCATGCTGACTATAACATTTTGCCACTAATCTAGCCTTGAATGTCTCCACATTCCCGTCTACACCAATCTTTCTCTTGTAGATCCATTTACATCCAATAGGTACTATACCTTCTGATGAATCTACCAAGGTTCAGACTTGGTTTGAGTGCATCGAGTCAATTTTTGACTTCATTGCCTCTAACCATTTCTCAAAGTCGATATCCGATATCGCCTCATTATAGGTTTTGAGGTCATCACCATGAACCCCATTACCGACGAGGAACATTTTCTCTACTTTCTCTAAAATAGTACCTAAGTACCTCTCAGAGAGATGGAAAATCCTTTTCAATCTATGAGGTGGAGGAGGTAGTGAATGGCTTGGCTTAATCTAATTTGGTTCCATTTGGTCCTTAGCTAGTTGCTCTTATGAGACTTTCTTCTCAAGCTTGATCTACTTTCTAATGCTGTTCTTGAATAAACTATTTTTAGAGAAAGAGATGGCATGTGACTCATCATCACATTGTGATCTTTGAAATGTAGAAAAAAATATATCATAATGATTCTCTTAAGATATCCTATAAATCAAGCTCTAAGGACCTATAGTCTAACTTGTCTGCTTGTTGTTTTTGACATGAGCTGAATAACCAAATTCTGAGATGACTCGAACTTGTTTCTTACCATGCCATATCTCATATGTGTAGTAGAAGAAGTTTTAGAAGAATCCTATTCAGTAGTATATTGCAGTTAATAACAGTATCCCCAAAAAAATCAGAAGAGTCTGTGAAAGCTCATCATGATCGACCATATCTAATAGGGTATGTTCTCTCTTCAAAACCTCCATTGAGTTGAGATTGTTCAGGTGGAGTCCATTGAGAGACTATGATTTTTTCTTAGATAGTCTAAAATTTCTAAGGTATTCACCTCCTATCTGATCAAAGAACTCTAATGGATTTTTCTAGTTTTTTTCTACTTCATGTTGAATTCTTTGAATTTTAAAAACTTAGATTGTGTCTCATAAGATACACATATCCTACCTAGAAAATCATCGTAAAGATTAATGAGTAGATAAAGTTGCCTCTAGCCGGCACATATCAAATGGCCGAACACATCAATATTACTAGGGCAAGAAGATCTAGGCCCTTTCCCCATGTCCTACAAGAAAGCTTAGTCATTTTGCCATGAAGAAAGATTACAAATGGATATAACTCGAAAGTCAACGACTCAATAGCACATTTTCTTTAATTTGTTAATCCCTATCTTCTCTATATGACCTAGTCTTAGGTGCTCATAGATACTATCATTTGGACCATTCCTAGGTATTTTGATTTTATGGCATTCACATTTTGCTCGAATATTAAAAATAGATAACTCAATATGTAATTGATAAAGACTGTTAATAAGAGAAACCACTGAAGTTTTATTTCTTTCATAAAAATTACAATGGTCCTTAAAAAACTAATTACATAGCCTTCTGTGCTAAATAAGAAAGAAATCAAATTTTGCTTGCTAAGGCACAAAATAACATCTTTTAATACTAAGTCTAAACCAAATGGTAGTCGAAGAGGGTATGTTCCCACAGCCAGGCAGAACTCTTGCTCCATTTTCGATGCACAGGATCATCTCACCATCCCTCAGCCTCCTCTAATCCTCAAAACCCTACATGAAGTAATAATGACATAGAAAGAGTCAAGCACCAACTGATGAGAAGAAATCAAAAGTTTGACTCAATAACAGAGCATACCTCTAGAAGGACCTGCCTCCTTCTTCTTAGGCGGCCAGGTAAGTAGGGCAGTTCACTTCCAGTGGCCTCAATTATTGCAATGAAAACATCATTTTTTGTCAGCAGCCTTTTTTCAGTTCTCTGTCTTTTCTTCTTTCCTCCTTCCACCTTTGCTTTTCACAACTTCTTCTTCTAAAAGACTTTTCTTGGAAGAAGTCGTTCCATAGCAAGCACTGAGTCTTTAACACCTTTCATAGGAAAGGCCCAGTGGTAACCACATGTTCATAAGTTCGGCCTAGAAAAATTTTGAAGTTTATGCATTGGGTATGTTTCATGATGAACTGCTCATATGCATCAATCAAGGATTGCAGAATTATAAATCAATTTTCTACAGATCCAAGTCCCAACCTCACTCCAAGCTTTCTAAGCTCTTCAAAAATCCTTGATCATATCAGTCAATGAATCTTGGACTGACCTGTCCATCCGCATTTAGTCTTAAAAGTCATTTTAGTGACTTTACTTGGCTTGATGACTTTGTTTCACCAAACATCTCTTGTAGGTGGGCCAACATTTGGCGAGACAGTCCTGATATCATTCATGTTGGCACTGAATTCATCACAACATCGAGCCCAACATATAGTATCTGGCTTGTTATCTTCATCCATTCCATTTTATCCAGAATGCTCTCTGCTCATGGATGGATGAAGCCTGTAAGGTGGAAGGGTCCTGGCTCCAATACATGAGTTAACTTCTTGACAAATCCAAAATGATTTTGAAAGTCCAAAGCCAAATTCCTGGTAATTTGGTCTGGCTCAATCTTATGGGCTGTCCAGGATACATGCTAAGGGTTGGATGTGTTAGATATAATTCTAAATATGTCCAGAATATGCTAAACTTGATACATTCTTAGGGTAAAAATTGTAATTTTATACATTAATATGATAATGTACAATGTATTTGAATTTAATTTATCACACATGATAGTGGTAAATTATAGTACATGAGGTTTAGTAGATGTATTTTACATTATATGTTTTTATATGTATAAATAGACCATTGTATATGATAATAATATTATTCAATGACTAAGTGTGATAAATTTTAACTATAAATACAATTAAGAATATATATTACAATTTTATTGGTAAAAGTACTCATATAATTATACTAAATTAAATTAATATTAGCCTATAATTCCATAGAATCATACGAGCTGTGATATAATCGGAAAGGTTTGTAGTTTATCTGCATATCTTATTAGTAATTTAGATACAATATGAGTCAAACGGATGATTGAGAAGCGAAAGCAATAATTACTAGTAATATCGTTAGAGAACGTAGCCTTTGTATATTAGCAGTAAGTACCTACCTTAAGATGTATATTTAGAAGATAATATAATTAATAAACAATACTACTCTATTAGTTGTAGTATGTATCTATTTAATATTGGATTTTTACCTGATATGTCTATTAACTGCAGTTATCACCTTGAAAATTTTGATATTAATGTGATTGAAATAATGATATATGAGTATACTATATATATCTAAATGATGTTCCATAGTTAATAAATGGATACCTATTATAATAATTTATATATTAGATATTTTGGATGAATTTATTTTGGCTATATGTATATATAAATATTAAACTGGTATTATATACATGTGAATGATATCTACCTCGGTGGTAGATTGATAGAGTAGCTAATGATATATATCAAAATCATGAAACTCTATGCCAAATTGTAGAAAGTATATGTTAAAGAATATTAATAATAATAGTAGTATTTTAATACATATTAGCATTATTACATTACTAATGAAAATATGATTAAGTATATCATATATGTGTAGAAGATTTAAGGGTTATATCAGATATATTTGATGTGCACTTAAAGCCGAATGCTAATCCTTGGATACGGGGCAAATTTGCTTTTTTTGACTTTCAATGATAGGATTTTAAATCGACAACACGATGTGTATGTGCCAAATGTGATACTCGCGATTATGGTAGCTTTCTATTAAGATTGATTTAAGCACATATTCATTATTAACTATAACGTCGACATAGGATGTCATCCGAGGATTGGTGATTGCATCGGAATTGAGTGAACATCTTCAGTAATCGAGTATTGTCTACTGTGTCGAGACCGACGAGAGTTTATCATCGAGGGGTTCGTTGCATGAAGAGTATGACAGCCATACTCAGAACTGACCACTGAGTAGTCACATAGGAGTCCTGAATCTGTCGATGATCGATGCTGATATGTACAGGTCCCTAGGTTCTTTACTGATTCGATCTTGAGGATGTTGATACATTATGTCTCTAGATTGACCAGATGTTGAGCGTTCAGAGGAACGATGCTAAAGATACTTCACGTAGGAGCCTATGATCAGACACCTAACCCCTGCCATGTGAAATATAAGTTTTCTTTTTCTGACCGAACGATATACATCATACAAGTGTTTGACGATCACTTAAACCTTCTGATCGATGCTCAATAAGAACTGAATCCAGTGCGCACAAATTTGACGGCCGATAGGGCACTAATGCGGATGGTGGTTTTGATGATATACTTCATTCTAGCTCGATAGGTTCTACCATCAGGTCATGATGTAGTAACATGACATTCCTCAAGGACTCGATCTAGGGTTGAACTGATCATCAACCGTCAATGATGATAATGGTCAGGTCGATGTGTACCTGTTGACTAGTTCTCTACAATAAAAGTTGTGACAAGAGTTTGTAAAGAGCCTTATGGCTGACGAGTTAATAAATTTTCGTGATGTGAATTTGTTACCTGCCATTTCTTTGTTTTTGACCTTTTGGTCAAAAGTCTACTTTTGACTGGTCAACGTTGACCATTCCACCCTTGACTTTTACCACATGTCAATGCACCTATTGGAGAGCTGGTGGGGGCCTGTTCCCCCTGCCGAAAACTGGCAAGGAGAAAGGGCGCACGCCAAGAGTGGCATGAGCCAAGAGGAAGGCGCCTAGGAGTCCTTGTTGGACAAAGGACTCCACCTCCCTTTTGGATTCCAATCAGAAGTTCTACTAAGAAATCCAGTTTGACTGGTCTTAGGCCCCTCTAAGGAGAATCCAGGGGTCTCTATTCCAAACCAATCAGATTAGATCTGATTTCACAAAGGGTTGTGATTGGTTGAAAGGAAGAGGATTGGATACAAGAGGTCTATAAATAAGACCCTGCATCCCAACCCTAAATCCTAAGTGAATTCAAAATGAGATTTCCCACACCCCAAGGCTGCCTCTCCCCTCCTTCCCCATGCCATAGTCTCTTCTCCCCTTGCTCTCGCACGTCAAAAAGTATTTTGGACTTAGGTTTTGGTGCGATTCAGAATCAAGGAAGACGATCAAACAAAAAGCAAGAAGGCTACGCTGCTGCAAAAAGACGACTGCAGATCTTCAAGAGTTTTGAAAGATCCTCCAGATAAGATCTCAGATTAAATTTTTGGGTGGCGAATAGAGAAGAAGAGGATCTTCAGATCCAAACCCAAGTGGAACCGGTAGAAGGCCAGGCGCTTGCGTGGGCTAAGATCCAGAACCTTCGCTGCAATCAGGATCATCTACAAGGGTAATAGGATTTACCCAAACAAGGTAAATTAATTGATTTAATTTATCTTATTTTATTTTAATTTATTAAAATAATAAGAATCAGATCTAAAACATATCAGATCTGATTAAAGAAATCAAGACGAAAATTTTGAAATATAACTCTTGATCTAATCAGATCTGGACGAACCTGGACCGAAATTCAGGAATTTCCCTTCAACTGGTATCTGAGAGCCATGGTTCTAGATTGTTTTAGATCTATTTTAATTTAATTTTAATTAGAAAATAAAGTGATTTCAGATGTCAATGAGATGTGAATCAGATCTGAAATAAAAAAATTAAAATTAAATAATTTAGATTCTAAGAACATGAAAGATATGCCATGACTAGTTTCAGAATAAGAATAGTTCTATAGAATAGTTTTGCATGTTCTTTGTTAATATGATTAAATCATATTTTAAGATCTCTTATTACTATTTTCTGATATTATAAGTGTTATAATAACATCTGATAACATACAAATAAAATTATTTAATTTTAAATATCATATGAGATATGATAGTCATGACTAGACTAATTGTAAGAATAGTTCTAAACATATTGTCTAGATTAAGAAATTTATTTTGATTAGATCAATTTAAATCTAATTTTCAGATTATTATGTGATAATTTAAGATCGAAAACAATGCATGAATTGATACTGAGATGTAATGCAAAAATGCCTTGATTAGAATCTAAATTCTTTATATGAGATATATGATATGATCTATAACTGTTTGTAGATTTACATGTTCCTGATTAAAGCGTTCCTCTTGGCCTCTGGTCATAAGACGAAAGAAGGGTTTAAAGGCCCTCTCTTCCCATTCGATGGGCGTGTTCTTTATGACGGTAGGGGTGCTGCGTGTTCGTCCTTATCAGAAAACCCAAAACTTTACTTTCTGCAAAACTAAGAATTCCTGAAACCCTAGGATTTATTGTGCATATTTTGTTTATGAACCACTTAATTAAGATTAAGTTTTATGGAATATTAATTAGGTCTAAAAATTGAGAATTTTAGA
>QRFJ01001947.1:119692-188358 GCA_006176705.1 Cocos nucifera | reverse complement strand
AGTATGATGTAGGTCAAACTATAACACCCTCAAGGTGAACTGCGATGCATCTCCAGGTCAAAGAACACAAGACACACTACTGCAGCATCGAGTCAGTCATTACGAAGAGGTAGACTTCCTAATGACTACTCGAGGTGGTCACGCCTCAGTGCCCTCATTCTCTAACGAGTACCTGTACTTTCGCTCCGGTGTCTCCACACCGTAGACTCAAGACTCATCTACTAAAGAGAAGCGATCGTACACCAACCTTCCGATCAATCACCTCCTCGTGTTGATTCCTATGTCGGGAGCTGTTTATGAGTTAATAATGATATATTCATGTCTTAAATTTTCAACT
Source organism: Cocos nucifera (assembly GCA_006176705.1). Classification (NCBI taxonomy): domain Eukaryota; kingdom Viridiplantae; phylum Streptophyta; class Magnoliopsida; order Arecales; family Arecaceae; genus Cocos; species Cocos nucifera. Next base: position 188,021 of record QRFJ01001947.1, on the reverse strand, counting down.
CTTAAAATATGAATATCATTACCATTAACTCAAGGATGTATCATAGACACTTTAAATACACAGTGTGATAGAAAATAACCATTTTATTGATTTATAGTCAAAAATTATAATTTGCCCCTAGAAGTGTATTACAAAGTGTCAGCCAATTCTGGCATCTAGGGCACATATATCTAACAATTCCACTTGTCTGAAGCCAATTGGCTACAAAGTCTAAGTCCCATCTTCTCAAGGTGGGCTCTCGATCTTCTGTTGTCCCAACGGCTTTTGTAAGTGGGTCTGCCACATTATCTGCGGAGTTGACTCTCTTGACCTCAACGTAATTTTTCTCAAAGTAATCGCGGATGAGATGATATCGCCGCTCAAGTGCTTGGACTTTTGGTGGAGCCTCAGCTCTAGCAAGGGCTATGGCCCATTGTTGTCGCTAGTAAAGAGGAATGGCATCTGATGGCATTACTCCAATTTCTGCCAGCAAACTTCTTGTACCAGCAACGCTTCGTTGCATCCTCTGATGCAGCTATATATTACTGCTTTCCATTGGTGGAATCTTGCTATCACATTTGGCTTACGGAACTCTTCCAGCTGACAGCTCCGACCATTGACACACAAACAGACTTCTAGATGTCGGACTTATCGATCATCTATATCAGACATTGAGTCCGGAGTCTGTTATCCCTTGACTTGGAGTTCTCCTTACCAAAGACCAACATCATATCCTTAGTTCTTCTCAGTACTTAAGGATAACATTTCACAGAAGTTCCAGTGTTCTTCACCTGGATTTGACTATATCTGCTTCGTGACACTCACAGCATGGGCTATATCAGGTTGTGTACATAGCATGGCATACATGAGGCTCCCTATTGCAGAAGCATAAGGGATCTTGCTCATAGCGTTCTAATTTCCTCAGGTGTGCTGGGGCACATCTTCTTTGGAAAGATGAATACCATGTCTGAAGGGTATTAATCCCCTCTTAGAAGTTTTCCATACTAAACCTCTTTAGACTTCCTCTATGTACATCTTCTGTGAAAGTCCTAGCATCCTATTCGGTCTATCCCTATAGACCTTAATTCCTAGAATAAAGGATGCTTCACCTAGGTCTTTCATGGAGAATTTCTGGATCAACCACACCTGATGAAGTCAGCATGGGAATATCATTCCCAATAAGGAGGATGTCATCCACGTACAAATCGAGGAAGACAACAGCGCTCCCACTGACCCTTTTCAAAACACATGGTTCCTCTTCGTTTTTGATGAAACCAAAAACTTTTTGATCACATCATTGAAACGAGTGTTCCACAAGCTCCGAGAATGCTTGCTTAAGTCAATATATGACCTTTGCAGCTTGCAACCTTGTGATCAGTATCACTGGATGTGAAACCTAGCGGAGTTCCTTATAGATATCTTCCTCAAGATATCCATTTAGGAATGTCGATTTTCACTGTCCATTTTGCCATATTTCATATCGAAATAGCTGCAAAGGCAAGCAATTGTGCGGATGGATTTAGTATAGCTACCGGGAAAGGTATCCTGATAGTCAATGCCTTCACGTGACCTATAACCTTTTATCCACTAGTCTAGCCTTGAATGTCACTCCACATTTCCCATCTGGCACCGAATCTTTACTCTTGAAGATCCATTTAACATTAATAGGTAACTATTACCTTCTGGTGGATTCTACCAAGGGTCCAGACTTGGTTTGGGTGCATCGAGTCGATCTTGACTCAATTGCCCAAGCCATTTTCTCGAAGTCGATATCTGATGATCGCCCGTTGTAGGTTTTGGGATCATCTCCATGAGCACCATTACCTACGAGGAACATTTTCTCTACATCCTCTGAACAATACCTAAGTATCTTTCAGGGGGACGGGAAACCTTTCCGATCTACGAGGGGAGGAGGTAGTGTTCTTATTGGCTCAACCTGATTTGGTTCCACTTGGTCCTTAGCTCGTCTGCTTGTGAGACTTCTCATCAAGCTTGATCTATTTTCCAATGCTGCTATCTTTGAATAAACTATTTTCAGAAAGATGGCAATGTCGACTCACAATCACATTGTGGTCTTCTGGAATGTAGAAATAGTATCCTAATGACTTTTAGGTATCCTATGAATCGAGCTCTAAAAGGACCTAAACTCTAACTTGTCCGTTTGTTGTCTTTTGAACATGAGCGGACAACCTCAATAATTCTGAGATGACTCAGACTTGGTTGTCTTACCGTGCCATATGTTCATTGGTGTGGTAGGAAACGTTTTAGAGGGAACCCATATTCAGTAAATAGATTGAAGTTACAATGAGTGTCCCCAAAGAAAATTAGGGAGGTCTGTGAAAGCTCATCAATGCGAAATCGTAACCATATCCAATAGAGTCTGATTTCTCCATTTCTAAAACCCATTGATTGAGGTGTTCCTGGTGGAGTCCATTGAGAGACTATGCCATTTCTTAAGATAAGTCTAGGAATTCCCAGCTAAGGTATTCACCTCCTCGATCTGATCGAAGAAACCTTAATGGTTTTCCAGTTTATTTTTCTACGTTCATGTCTGAATCTTTTGAACTTTCAAAAGCTTCAGACTTATGTCTCATAAGATACACATACCCAAACCTAGACAGATCATCGGTAAAGATAATGAAATAGACAAAATTGCCTCTAGCCGGCACATCGAATGGGCCGCACACATCAGTATGTACTAGGGCAAGGAGATCTGTGGCCCTCTCCCCATGTCCAACAAAAGGGAGTTTAGTCATTTTGCCTTGAAGACAAGATTCACAAGTTAGATATGACTCAAAAGTCAATGGACTCAATAGCCCATTTTTCTCCAATTTGTTAATCTATCTTCTGCTATATGACCTAATTCAGGTGCCATAGATATCTGTCATTTGGACTATCCCTAGTCGTTTGCATTCACGTTTTGCTCGATAGTTAAAACAGATACATCAATATGCAACTAATAAAGACCATTAACAAGGAAACCATTTGCAATTTTATTTCTTTCATAAAGAATGTTACAATGGTCCTTAAAGAAGGTGATCACATAACCTTCTTGTGCTAAGCATGAAACAGAAATCTAATTCCTGCTAGCTGCAGGCACATAATAACAGTCTTTTAAAACTAAGTCTAAACCAGATGGTAATCGAAGAGGGTATGTTCCCACGGCTACTGCAGCAACTCTTGCTTCATTACCGATGCGTAGGATCATGTCTCCATCCCTCAGCCTCCCTGCTATCCTCACGACCCAACCAGACTGCATAGAATGATAGTTGAGCACTAGATCCAGAGTCAAGCATCCAACTGGATGCAGAAGAAATCGTAAGGTTAGACTCAATAATGAGCATACCTCCAGAAGGACCTTCCTTCTTGTTCTTTAGGGTGGCCAGGTAAAAAGGGCAGTTCCGCTTCCAATGGCCGTCGCTGTTGCAATGGAAACACTTTCCTTTGACATCGACCTTCTTCTCGAATTCTGTCCTTCTTCTTCTTTGATCCTCCACCTTTTGCTTTTTCACAGACTTCTTTTCTTTCCATAAGACTTTCTTTGGAAGAAGTCTGTTCCATAGCAAGAACTGAGCCTTTAGAACCTTTCATAGAACGCTCAGCGGTAACCAGTATACTTCATCAACTCGGCCAAGGAATTTGAAGTTTATGCAATGTGGTAATTCATGATGAATTGCCTAAATGCATTCAGTCAAGGATTGCAGAATAATATCGTTCTGTAGATCCAAGTCCAACTTCACATCGAGCTTCTCAAGCTCTTCCATGTCCTTGATCATTGTCAGACAGTGATCTTGGACTGACTGCCCATCACGCATCTTAGCCTTAAAAAGTCATTTTGTGACTTGATATTTGGCTGCGCGACTCTGTTCACCAAACATCTCCTGTAGGTGAGCCAACATTTGGCGAGCAGTCCCGATATCTTCATGTTGGTGCTGGAGCTCATCAGACATCGAGCCCGACATGTAGTATCTGGCCTTATTGTCTTCGTCAATCCATTTTTCCAGAGACGCTCTCTGTTCAGTGGATGAACGAGCTGGTAAGGTGGGAGGGTCCTGGTCTAAAACATGTGTTAACTTCTCTGAACCCAAAATAATTTTGTAGTTCTTGAGCCAATCTTTATAATTGGGTCTCCAGTCAGTCATGTTGTGTCTAGGATACGTGCCAATGGGTTTGACGCAGAAAATTCCTGTAGAGAGTCAAAGATTCTAGTTAGATACTATAATTTTGACTTGACCAATTTGTTTTGGATTTATTCTTAAACAAATTAGCTCCACTATTTTCTCGGATCCCTACACTCCCTCTGTAGAGATGCAAAAATCTCCACGATTAATGATTTCTAATGGGTGGTGCGGTCTCACCAACTTACTCATTACCTCACCTAACAGTTATTGGTGATGGGTTAGCCAATGATGAACAATCTTGTTCAATGATTCTCTAATCATGGTGCACCCGAACTTGGTCTCTAATTCATGAATCTCACCGTATCCAGAATATTGATCCACTTCTTAGTTAAGTCAGACCCAACCATTTGCATGGACTGGGTTCCTAATTGGGTCTCTCACCGTATCCGAATATTGAGCCAACTCATCCTCCAGCCCATAGCACCAATGCCTAATAGACATGGTTGCATCTTCCCGGTGGCAACTGAGCCACTGTATCCGCTCGAGAACAATCAACCCCGGGAAGGGCCTGCACATCTACAATGGTGGAAGACTCAGACTTAATCTTTTCTTAGGGAGAGAATTGATTCAGGTCTCATTAAACTAGACTTAGCTTATATTAACGATTATGACTAACCTAGGGCATGGGTTAGCTCGGATATTGACCACCTCAGATCAGAACTGTGTCAATAGATATGGCCAGGTAAGTGAGACCGATGAAGGAAATGCCATTAACTTCGTACAAGAACGCATTCAGGTCGAGTAGCTTCCAATTAAAAACCAGTCGATCATCCTATGCCAAACTTACCTTAGACAGACCAAATTGTTGAGTCAGAACCAATTAGGTTAGCCTACAATCCAGACTCTAACCTCTGAGCCTAATTAGGTCTTGCTTGATCGTGACTCGATCTTGACCCAGACTTAATCTATTAGGCTGGTCAATTTTAAGCATTGTTGATTCCCATCTAACCAACTCTTGATCGGTTTGATCAACCGCTTAGACCTAAATTGAGCTACCCAAGCCCAAACCCAGTATTATGAATATTCTTAGATCTGAAATTCTCAATTTTAGACCTAATTAATATTCCATAAACTTAATTCTTTTAATTAAGTAGGGTTTCATAAACAAAATATGCACAATAAATCCTAAGGTTTCAGATCTAGGGTTTTGCATAAAGTAAGTTTTGGATTTCTGATTAAGGACGAACACGCAGCACCCTATCACATATAAGAACATACCCGATCGAATGGGAAGAGAGGGCCTTTAAATCCTTCTTCGTTCTTATGACGGGACAGGCCAAGAGGAAAACGCCTTAATCAGGAACATTCAATACTACAAAATAATATCAGATCTATATCATATATCTCATATATAAAGTAGATCTAATCATGGCATATTTTGCATACATCTCATGTATCATAATTATGCATATTTTCATATCTAAATTATCTCATAATAATCTAAAAAATTAAATTTAAATTGATCTAATCAAAATAAATTCTAATCTAGATAATTTATGTAGAACTATTCTACAACTAGTCTAGACATGCATGCAATCATATCTCATATGATATCAAAATTAAATAATTTTATTTGGTATTTTCAGATGTTATTATAACACTTATAATATCAGAAAATAGTAAATAAAAGGATCTAAAGTATGATTTAATCAGATTAAATCAAAAACATGCAAGACTATTCTATAGAACTATTCTATTCTAGAACTAGTCATGCATATCTTCTTAATCTTAGATCCAAATCATTTAATTTTAATTTTTTTGATTTCAAATCTGATCACATCTCATGTGACATCTGAAATAAATTTATTTTCTAATTAAAATAAAATTAAAATCAGATCTAAACAATTTAGAACCATGGCTCTGATACCAGTTGAAGGGAAAATCCTGATTTCCTGGTCCAGGTTCGTTCAGATTTGATCAGATCAAGAGATATATTTCAAAAAATTTTCTCTTAATCTCAATCAGATCTTGATATGTTTTAGATCTAATTCTTATTATTTTAATAAATAAAATAAAATAAGATAAATTAAATCAAATTTAATTTACCTGATTTGGGTAATCCTATTACCCTATAGATGATCCTGATTGCAGCGGAAGGTTCTGGATCTAGCCACGCAAGCGTCTAGCCTCTACTGGTATCCACTCAGGTTGGATCTGGAGATCCTCTTCTTCTCTATCATATCTCCAAAAATCAGATCTGGATCTAATCTGGAGGATCTTCCAAAACTCCTTTTGAAGATCAGCAGTCGTCCTTTGCAGCAGTGCACCCTTTCTTCTTTTGATCGCCTTTCTTTTGATCTGGAATGCACCAACAAAATCCAAAACTCTTTTGGATGTGGAGAGGAGAAGGAGGAGAAGTTTAGGCATGGAGGAAGAGGAGAGAAGCAGCCTTGGGACGTGGGAAATCTCTTTTTTTTTGGGGTTGGGCGCAGGGTCTTATTTATAGACCTCTTGTGATCCAACTCCTCTTATTCTCACCACATCACAACCCTTTTGTGAAATCAGATCTAAATCTGATGGTTGATAGAGTCCCCTGGATTCCTCCTTAGAGGGGCCTAAGACCAGTCAAACTGGATTCTTAGTAGAACTCTGATTGGAATCCAAAAGGGAGGTGGAGTCCTTATCCAACAAGGACTCCAAGGCGCCTCCAACGTGGCGCACGCCTAGGTGGCATGCGCCCTCTCCTTGCCAGGTTCTTGCAGGGAGACAGGCCCCACCAGTTCTCCAATAGGTGCGTACACGTGACAAAAGTCAAAATGTCTATGGTCAACATTTGACCAGTCATAAAGGTCAACTTTTGACCAAAGTCAAAGGACCAAAAATGGCAGATGACCAAAAAATGAGTCATGTCTTATAAAATAAGACAACTTCTCTAACTTGGACAACCTCCAGTTAGACCATATGAAGGCCTCTGATTGAGCACAAACTCCTTTGGCTCAGTCAGGACAACTTATTTGTGATAGTAAAGAAGAACATGTAGGTTCAATCGAGTGCTAGCACGATTTTCTTGAATCTAATTGAATCTCATTCAGATCAATTGAACTAGATTAGTTAATTGATGATCACCAGATTCAAACCTTATTTGTGTGCCCAGTTAGGTTCAGTTCTGTATAGGTAATGGGATATGTTCCATGATCTCTATCATAGACATCATCGAAACTCCTCTTCGATGGATCAGAACTCTTCTGATTCGAACAGCTAGAATGATCGATCATCTAAAATCATTCTAATTGCTTCCCAAAATCCACCAGTGACACTAGCAGTATATGGTGGCAACCCATCAGAGCTAAATGCGAACCTCTTGGTGTAGCTACCTGTGTGATTAAGTTCTTCTATCTTGAGCCCTGATCAAATTAGGGTTAAGGTAAACTCGTCAAACCCTAGTCTCTGTCAATGATATAATCATTCGATTCGAGTCCAATGTGAAAACCTAAATAGAAACTCTTTCTATTATTTCACTCTTGCCATGGCCATGGGCTTCAGGACTTGTTCTCATTGATTTCATAGGGCTGCTCCTCTACCACCGAGGTAGATAGATCCCATCTTGATGCAATCCAAGTTCTCAATGAAATGTCATAGCCAACATACACCTTAGGGTTCCATATGGCTAGGAGACCGAGTAATGGTGTAGTATCACTAACGTTATACACCCTCAAGGTGAACTGCCATGCATTCTCAGGTCAAAGAACCAGCACACTACTGCAAGCATCGAGTCAGTCATTGACGAGAAGGTAAGACTCCTAATGACTACTCGAGGTGGTCACGCTCAGTGCCCTCATTCTCTAATGAGTACCTGTACTTTTGCTCCGGTGTTCTCCACACCGTAGATCTAGAGCTCATCTACTTAAGAGAAGCGATCGTACACAAACCTTCCGGGATCAATCACCATCTCGTGATGATCCTATGATCGGAGCTGTTTATGAGTTAATAATGATTATTCATGCTTTAAATTTTAACTCTTGGAAATATGAGAATTATCATTACCATTTAACTCAAAGGATGTATCTCACGACACTAATACACAGGTGTGATAGAAAATAACCATATTTATTGATTATAGTCAAATATACAATTTTGCCCTAGAAGTGTAGTTACAAGTTCAGCCATTCTGGCTTCTAGGGCCAAAATCTAACAAACTATACATTTTTTCATATAATAAATTTATTTTAATAAAATAGTTTTTAAGTACTTTTCACTAAGTAACCAGGTCTCTTTGCCTAAGCAAGCATTGAGTTTTGCGTCAAAAGGTGGGAAGGACAAAGAAGCTCGTTGTAAAGCTAGTCTTAACTCGTAGCCTATTTGATTCAAGCTAGTAAGTCTGAGGGGTATTCTATACCTAGTGCCCTAAAGCCAACTAGTTTGGGAGTCATTGGCCCAAAACTCGCTATATGGATCAAATAGAAAGCTTAAGGACTTAAGACACTCTATAGTGGTACAACGTTAAAAAAAAAAAATATTGATTTTTCATCGAGTAACCGGGTCTCGTTGCCTAAGTAAGCAATGATATTCGTATCAAAAAGTGAGCAATATAAAAATAAAAATTAATAAATGAAGGACAAAAGTAGCAATACACTTGTCTATATGAAGGTTTAGATAAATCAGAGATAAAGGTGGGATAATTTAGAAAAAATTCAAAAAAAATTAATGCTCTTTACTTAATTATTTTATTGATAAGTATTAATACCCCAATGATATATCTCACTTAAGCTCTACTAAATATTAATGGCCATTTTAAAAACTGCTTAGGTAAAATTCGAAGCTCTAAAGTTAAAAAGGTATTTAAAACTAAATTCTTTCTTTACCCGAGGATGAGCAAAGCTTAAGTTGGGGGATGTGATAAGCATCATAAATTCACCAATAAAAGTATTAATTTATCAATTAATTCATATTAATTTTTAAAATTTAATGATTGATTTATATATAATTTTTAAGAAATTCATATTTTTATTAATTAAAAAATTAATTATAAAATAAAAAAAAATAAAAAAATAAAATTTTATTATCAATAGAAAGAGTTTATTTTTTTGATCAAAATGAAATAAGTTTCATGTAAAACAAAGCTAAAACGAAGAAGATATGAATTTCTAAAGAAATAAAATAAATAAAATTTAAATAAAAAAGAAAATGGCTCAGTCGGTTTCGCAAACCAAGCCACCAAGCCAAGCCAAGCCATCAAAGTTGACTTAGCCATTGAAGCCATTAGTCGGTCCACGATCCAGACATGGACTGCCAGCTCAGCAGAAACTGATGAATCACAGCGCGACACGTGGCGGACCTAGACCCTTAAAGGATCCATAGAAATTTATCATGGTTCACAGGGCAATCTGGTCTTTTCACTCGACAACAGAGGCGCTGATTGGCTGTGGTGTGCGGTGCGGCTGGTCCACGCGGTCCATACGAACAGTAATTGTGCGATCGGATGGCCGCGGTTGATTGCGGTCATGATCGGATGGTTGTGGTTATTTTTGGATTTGATTCAAATTCTATCAACGATCTGGCACGTTTCGATGGCCAAAAAACCAAGTGATGAAGATCCAATGGTCCAAAATGCTTCCGACGGTGATCAAGACTCCTGACGCATGATTTGCGGCCAGATTTTCTCCATCAATGTGCGATCGGATGGCCAGAATTTAATCCGACCTAATCTGGGCTGATACACATCCAATTTTGATGATTTTTGGATCGTTGGAATCCTATTTATGGCCAAATTTCATCTAGAGTAGCAAAATTCATCTAAGACTTTTTTTAGTCTAATTTTTATTTAGATTTCTTTATATTTTGACGATCAAAGAGTCCCTTAGTCTCACATTGCCCATAAGCAAACTCTCCAGCCCTCCTAGCTCTATAAAAAGGACCCCAGGCCTCAAGAAATCAACATCTCTGATCAAGGTAAAGCTTTGGTATAGGGTGAAGCTAGGCTATGGGTTAATGACGGCTTCAAAGCAATCGGTGCCGAGAAGAAGAGAGGGGCTTCTACACTATCTCTCCACCAATACTGATCCAAAATTAGAGATCAACCTATTTTATTTTTTTATTTTATGTATTTAAATTATGAATTTTTTAATTAAAGAAATATTTATTTTTATGCTCTTAGTTTTTATTATAATTTAATTTCTATATTTTAGTTATTATTTTTATTGCAAGTAGATGCTAAGATCTAACTAGTAGATCTTAGTACCAAGTTTAAATTCCTGCATCTTTTAATTTTCGCTTTTTATTTTTCGACTTCACTTTTGATCCCAAAACTCTTCTCTTTGCTTTTTCTTTTGTAAAATCAAAGATTTCAAATCTAAAAACACTACCTTCCCTGTGGATTCGATCCGACTCACTGCTATCTATGGATTTTTAATTATTTTAAGAAGTCGGATTAAACTGATAAATATGGTGTCTTAACGACAACATCGCGTACCTATCAGAAATATTTCTCGTAGGTAATAGGGTTCATGATGATGATCTCAAAATCTATGATGAGGCAATATTGGATATCAACTCCAAGAAATGGTTAGAGGCAATGAAGTCAGAAATTGACTTGATGCACTCAAACCAAGTTTGGACCTTGGAAGATCTATCTGAAGGTATAGTAGCTATTGGATATAAATAGATCTTACAAGAGAAAGATTGGTGCAGATAGGAATGTGGAGACATTCAAAGTTAGATTAGTGGCAAAAGAGTATAGTTAGCGTGAAGGAATTGACTATCAGGATACCTTTTCGCCAGTAGCCATGCTGAAATCCATCCATACATTGCTTGCTGTTGTAGCCTATTTCGATTATGAAATATGGTAAATAGATGTGACAATGGTGTTCTTAGATGGATACCTTGAGGAAGATATCTATATGGAACAGCCGCTAGGTTTCACATCCAGTGATGTCGATCACAAGGTATGCAAGCTGCAAAGGTCCATATATGGACTTAAGCAAGCATCTCGGAAGCTAGAATACTCGTTTTAATGATGTGATCAAATTAGTTTGGATTTCATCAAGAACAATGAAGAGGAACCATGTATTTTCAAAAAGATTCAGTGGGAGCGCTGTTGTCTTTCCTCGTACTGTACGTGGATGATATCCTCCTTATTGGAAAATGATATTCCCATGTTGATCACATCAGTTAAAATGTGGTTATCTAAAGAATTCTCCATGAAAGACCTAGGAGAAGCATCCTTTCATTCTAGGAATTAAGGTCTATAGAAGATAGACCGAATAGGATGCTAGGTCTTTCATAGAAGATGTACATAGAGGAAGTGCTAAAGAGGTTTAGTATAGAAAACTCCAAGAGGGGATTGGTATCCTTCAGACATGGCATTCATCTCTCCAAGAAAATGTGTCCCAACACACCTGAGGAGATTGAACGCTTGAGCAAGATTCCTTATGCTTTAGCAATAGGAAGCCTCATGTATGCCATGTTATGTACACGACCTGATATAGCCCATGCTATGAGTGTCACGAGTAGATATCAGTCAAATCCATATGAAGAATACTGAACTTCTATGAAATGTATCCTTAAGTACTTGACAAGAACTAAGGATTTGATGTTGATTTTTGGTAATGAAGAACTCCAAGTCCATGGGTATATAAACTCAGATTTTATGTCCAATATAGATGATCGAAAGTCGACATCTGAAAGTCTGTTTGTGTATAATGATCGTGCTGTCAGTTGGAAGAGTTCTAAACAGACAGTGATAACAGATTCTACTATAGAAGTAGAGTACATTACTACATCAGAAGCTACGAAGGAGGCTTTCTGGTATAAGAAGTTCGCCATAGAGCTCGGAGTGATGACATCGGATGCCATTCCTCTGTACTACGATAATAATAGCGCCATAGCCCTTACTAAGGAGTCGAGGTCTCATCAAAAATTCAAGCACATCGAGAGGCGATACCATCTCATCAGCGATTACTTTGAGAAAGGTTATATCGAGGTCAAGAGAGTCGACTCCGCAGATAATGCGGCAGACCCACTTATAAAGTCATTGGGCCAACAGAAGATCGAAGCCCACCTTGAGAAGATGGGACTTAGATTTGTAGCCAATTGGCTTTAGGTCAAGTCGGAGTTTGTTAGATATATGTGCCCTAGAAGCCAGAATTGGCTGACACTTGTAATACACTTCTAAGGGCAAAATTATAATTTTAACTATAAATAATAAAATGAGTTATTTTCTATCATAGTGTGTATTTAAAAGTGTCTGTGATACATCCCTTGAGTTAATGGTAATGATAGTTCATATTTTCAAGAGTTGAAAATTTAAGACATGAATTTTCATTATTAACTCATAAAATGCTCCCGACCATAGGATCATCATGAGAATGGTGATTGATCCGGAAAGGTTGGTGTACGATCGCTTCTTTTGGATAGATGAGTCTTGAGTCTATGGTGTAGAGACATTGGAGTGAGAGTACAGGTACTCGTTAGAGAATGAGGGCACTGAGCGTGACCACCTCGAGCAGTCATAAGGAAGTCTACCTTCTCGTCGATGACTGGCTCGAAGCTGCAGTGGTGTGTCTGGTTCTTTGATTCTGAGGTGCATCAATAAGTTCACCTTGAGGGTGTTATAGTTTGACTACACCATAACTCGATCTCCTAGCCATTCGGAACTCCTGAGGTGTATGTTGGCTATAGCATGTTCATTGTAGGAATTGGATTGCACCAATAGGAGATCTATCTACCTCGGATAGATGAGGAAGTAGCCCTATGATGATCATGAGAATCAAGTCCATAAGCCCATGGCCATGGCAGAGTGAAATAATAGAAAGAGTTTCTATTAGGATTTCCACATTGGACTTAAATTGAATGATTAATTCAGATGATGGAAATTAGGATTTGATGAGATCACCTTAACCCTAATCCGATTGGGGCTTAAGATAGAGAAACTTAATCACACAAGTAACTGCACCAAGAGATTTGCTTTCAATTTTGATGGGTTGCCACCATATGCTACTAGGTGTCACTAGTATATTTTGAGAGCAATTAGAATGATTTGGATGATCAATCATACTAGTTGTTTGAATCAGAAAAGTTCTGATCCATTAGAAGGTGTTTCGATAATATTGATGATAGAGATTATCGCCTATCCCATTACCATACGGAACTGAACCTAACTAAATCACATAAATAAGGGTTTAGATCTGGATGTCATCAATTAGACTAACCCAGTTCAATTGATTTGAATAAGATTCAATTAGATTCAAGAAAATCGTGCTAGCACATGATTGAGCCTAATGTTCTCCTTTAACAATTATTAAAGCTTGTTTCGACTGAGCCAAATGTGTTTGGGCTCACTCAAGAACCTTTACTTGATCTGACTGGAGCTTGTCTAGGTTAAAAAATGGTTGTCTTAATTTATGAGATAAATTTAAAACAACACCTGCTATTTTTGGTCATCTGCTAATTCCTATTTTTGGATATTGGTCAAATGTTGACCCTGGACACTTAGATATCTGCCAATGTGTCATACACCCATAGGAGAGTACCTGGGGACTTATCCGCCTACTAAAAAGTAGATAGGATGGTAGTGCATTTCTAGGAAGGTGTGCACCCCATGAGGATAAAAGATGAAGTCCCATACAGATGGGACTCCAGGTTGCTTCAGGGGATTAAACTGTGTGGCGCCAAAAAGTCTTGTTTGATCCAATCTTGGCACCATCTTATGAGGGTTTTGAGGGTCTCTCATCTAATTGGATCAGATAATGTCATCCCACCAATCAGATTTAGATCTGATTACATAAAGGGCCGTGATTGGGTAGGATGATGTGGCACTGCATGATGCAGCAGGGTCTATATAAATCTTATTTGTGCCTAGAATTTAATGCTTTTGCCTTTAGCCCATGCCACATAGCCTCTCTCCCTCCTTCTCTACACCACCCTCTAGTCCTCTCTCTCTCTCCATGCTCAAGGGCTTTTGGGCATGAACTAGGTGCGATCCAAGCAAGTGAAAGGCGCCCGAAAAGGAAGAAGGTAGCACTGCTGCAAGAGACAATGGCTGTTCTTCAAAAGCCAGTTTTGAAGATCCTTCAAGATCAGATCCAGATCTGATTTTTAGAGGATTGATTGATAAAGAGAAAATCTCTAGATCCTACCTGAGTGTATACCGGTAGAGGTCAGGTGCTTGCATGGCTACATCCAGAACCTCAGGCAAACATCGGTATCATCACAGGATAATTGGATTATCCAAAACAAATATATAATTAAATTAGATTTATTTTTTATCTTTATTTTTATTTTATTATTAAATTAATAAGATTAGATCTGAGGAGTCTCAGATCTGATTAGGATCTTAGAGGAAAAAAATTTTGAAATATCCCTCCTGATCCAATCAGATCTGAACGAATCTGATCCAGAAAATAGGTTTTTTCCTTTAACTGGTATCAGAGCTAAGTTCCATCATTCATTAGATCTAATTTTAATTTATTTTTAATTTAATAATTAGATGATTTTAGATATCACATTAGATGTGATTAGATTTAAAATCAAAAAATTAAAAATTAAATAATCTAGATCTAAGATGTATGAGATGCATGACTAGATTAGGAATAGAATTGTTCCATGTGTAGTCAAGAATGATCATAATTTTAATTTGATTAATTATAATTTTAAATCTATTTATTTATTATTTTTTAATATTATAAATATTATAATTAGATTTAAAAAATAGAAAATAAATTTATTTAATTTATTCATATGAGATATGATAGATACATATTTAGACTAGTTGTAGAATAGTTCTATAAAATTTTTTAGAATAAATTTTAACTTGATATGATCAAATTTAAATCTTATTTTTTAGATGTTTATGAGATAATTTAGATATGAAAACATGCATGATATGATATATGAGATGTATGCAAGACATGTTTTTAGTTAGATTAATTTTTATATATGTAATATATGATGTAGATCTAACTAGTTTTATAGATTTATCATGTTTCTGATTAAGGCATTCCCCTAGGCTGTCCGGTCATAAGAACGAAGTAAGGCTTCAAGACGCTCTCCTCTCATTCGATGGGACATTCTTATGGTATGTAGGGGTGCTGTGCATTCGACCTTAATCAGAAATCAAAATTTATTTTCTGCAAAATCCTCGATCCTGAAATCCTAGAATTTTATATACATGTTTTGTTTATGAATCCTAAACTTAATTAAGAATTAAGATTATAAAATATATTAAGTCTAAAATTAAGAATTTTTAGATCTAAGACATATTCATAAAATTAGGTTCGGACTTGGATAGCTTAATTAGGTCTGGCGGTTGATCAAACCGAATCAAGAGTTGGTTAGGTGGGATCAGGAGTACTTAAATTGACTAGCCTAATAGGATTAAGTTTGGATCAAGGTCCAGTCACATGAGTGATTGATCAAGTTAAGTCCTAATTAGGCTCAGCGGTTAGAGTCTGGATTGTAGGCTAACCCGATTAATTCTGTCTCAATAATTTGGTGTCTAAAGTAAGTTTGGCAGATACGATCGATTAATTTTTAATTGGAAGCTACTCGACTCGAATACGTTCTTGTCGAGTTAATGGCAAATTTCTTCCATCGGTCTTACTTACCTAGCCATATTTGTCGACCTAGTCCTGATCTAAGGTGGCTAACAATACGAGCTAACCCATGCCACTAGGTTAGTCATAATGGTTATGGCTATGTCAAGTCAAGTTTAAAGAGACCTAAATCAAATCTTCCTAAGAAAAGATTAAGTCTAAGGTCTTCCACCATTGTAGATGTGCGGGCCCTTCCTAGGGTTGATTGTTCTCGGCTGATCACAGTAGTTCAGTTGCACCAAAAAGATGCAACCATATCTATTAGACATTGGATGCTATGGGCTGAAGGATGGATTGGGCTCAATAATTCGGATATGGTGAAAGACCGAATTAGGAATCCAATCTATGCAAATGGTGGGTCTGACTTAACTGAGCGATGGATCAATATTCTAGGCATGGTGAGATTCATGAATTAGAGACCAAGTCTGGGTGCACCATGATTAAAGAATCATTGGACAAGAGTTGTTAACTCATTGGCTAACCCATCACCAATAACTGTTAGGTGAGGTGATATATGTGCCCTAGAAGCCAGAATTGGCTGACACTTGTAATATACTTCTAGGGGCAAAATTATAATTTTGACTATAATTAATGAAATGGGTTATTTTCTATCACACCTGTGTATTTAGTGTCTGTAATACATCCTTTGAGTTAATGGTAATGATAATTCATATTTTCAAGAGTTGAAAATTTAAGACATGAATAATCATTATTAACTCATAAACAGCTCCCGACCATAGGATCATCACTAGGATGGTGATTGATCCGGAAGGTTGGTGTACGATCGCTTCTCGTGAGCCTAAGTAGGAGGCGCCTAGGAGTCCTTGTTGGACAAGGACTCCATCTCCTTTTTGGATTCCAATTAGAGTTCTTCTAAGAACCAACTTTGACTGATCTTAGGCACCCTCTAAGGAGGAATCCAAAGGTCTCTATTTCCACCAATCAGATTTAGATCTGATTTCACAAAGGGTTGTGATTGGTTGGGAGGAAGAGGAGTCGGATCATGCTTAGTCTATAAATAAGACCCTGCGCCCAACTCAGATGCGAATGCAATTCAATTGAGAAACCCCATGCCCCAAGGCTGCCTCTCCCCTCCTCCTCCATGCCATAGCTTCTTCTCCCCTTGCTCTCCATGTCCAAAAGGTGTTTTGGACTTTGGTTGGTGTGATTCAGATCAAGGAAAGGCGATCAAAAGCAAGAAGGCTGCACTGCTGCAAAAGGATGACTGTAGATCTTCAAAAGAGTTTTGAAGATCCTCCAGATCAGATCCAGATTTGATTTTTGGAGACGTGATAGAGAAGAAGAAGATCTCTAGATCCAATCCGAGTGGATACCGGTAGAGGCCAGGCGCTTGCGTGGCTAGATCCAGAACCTTCCGCTGTAATCAGGATCATCTACAGGGTAATAGGATTACCCAAATTAGGTAAATTAAATTTGATTTAATTTATCTTATTTTATTTTATTTATTATAATAATAAGAATCAGATCTGAAATATATCAAGATCTGATTGGGATCAAGAGAAAAATTTTTGAAATATATCTCTTGATTTGATCAGATCTGGACGAACCTGGACCGAAAAATCAGGATTTTCCTTTAACTGCACCATCCAGTAGAAATCAGTAATTATGGAGATTTTTGCATCTCTACAGAGGGAGTGTAGGGATCCAAAAAAATAGTGGAAGCTAATTTGTTTAAAAATCAAACCTCTAAACAAATTGGTCAAGTCTTAATTACAAAATCTAATTAGAAACTTTGACTCTCTACAAGAAAAAAAAAATGTCTACGTCCAACCCACTAACCCATATTCTGGACACCCATAGACTGATCGGACCCAATTATAAGGATTGGCTCCAAAACTTCAAAATTATTTTGGGTTTCAAGATGTTGACTCATGTATTGGATCAGGATCCCCCCACCTTACCAGCTCGTCCGTCTGCTGAATTAAGGGTGTCTCTTGATAAATGGATGGATGAAGATAATAAGTCCAGATATTACATGTTGGGCTCGATGTCTAATGAGCTTCAGCGCCAATATGAAGATATCAAGACTGCCCAGCAAATGTTGGCTCACCTGCAAGAATTATTTGGTGAATAGAGTCGTGCAACCAAATATCAGATCACTAAACGACTATTTAAGGCTAAAATACATGATGGACAGTCAGTCCAAGATCACTGTCTGATGATGATTAAGGACTAGAAAGAGCTTGAGAAGCTCGAAGTGAAGTTAGACCAGGATCTGCAGAATGATATAATTCTATAATTCTTGACTGATGTGTATGGGCAGTTCATCATGAACTACCATATGCATTGATAAGTACCATAAATTTATCAATAAAAATATTAATTTATTAATTAATTTATATTAATTTTTAAGAATTAATGGTCAATTTATATATATTTTTGAGAAATTAATATTTTTATTAATTAAAAAATTAATTAAAAATTAATAAAATTTAAAAAATAAAATTTTATAATCAATGGAAAGAGCTTATTTTTCTAATCATAATGATATATATTTCGAGCAAAATAGAGCTAAAATGAAGAAGATATGAATTTCTAAAGAAATAAAATAAATAAAAATTAAATGAAAAATAACATATGGCTCAATCGGCTCAAGCTGCCGCACTATATCAGCCGGCACATCCAAACGAGCCGAGCCAAGCCGACAAAGCCAACGTGCCAAGCCAGCGATGCTAGTCGACTCAACTGTGGAAGCCGTCAGTTGGTCCACGATCTAGGCATGGACCGCTAGGTCAGCAGAAATCGACGAATCATGAAGCAACACATGGTGGATCTAGACCCTTAAAAGGTTTACAGAAAATCTATCATGGCTCATAGGGCATTTTGGATTTTTCACTCGATAATAGGAGGTGCTGATTCGTTATGGTGTGCAGTGCAGCCAGTCCATACGGTCTATGGGAATAGTAAAGGCACGATCGGATGGATCCGATTGATTATGGTCAAGATCGGACGGTGGAGGAAATTTTCTACTTTGATTCAGCTTCAGGCTTCATGCGGATCGCCATCGGATGGCAGCGCTCATATCTGACATAGATCCAATGGTCTAGAACACTTCCAACAGTGATCAGAACTCTCAACGCGTGATCAGCAGCCAAATTTTCTCCATTAATGGCATAAATTCCTCCATCAAGTGCAATCAATGGCCAAAATTTAATCCGACCTAATCTGGGTCGATACACATCCGATTTTGATGATTTTTGATCCATTGTATTTTTATTGAATGGCTAAATTTTACCAGACTTCACCAGATTCGTCTTAAAGCTATTTTAATCCAAATTTTATTCAAATTTCTTCCTATTTTAATGATTAAAAAGGTTCTTTGTCCCACATTGCCTAGAAGAAAATCCTCCACTCCTCCTAGCTCTATAAATAAGACCCCAGACTTCCAGAATTCAGAATCTTCCATCAAGATGAAGCTTTGGTATAGGATAGAGCTAGACTTTAGATTAAAGACTGCTTTAAAGCAGCGGATGCCGAGAAGAAGAGCTGGGCTTCTACACCATCTTTCTACCGATGCCCATCCAAGATAAAAAATTAGCCTATTTTTTTATTTTGTTCTTATGTATTTAAATTATAAATTTTTTAATTAATGTAATATTTATTTTTATGCTCTTTATTTTTATTGTAATTTAATTTTTATACTTTAATTATTATCTTTTATTTTGTTGCAAGTAGATGCTAAGATCTAACTAGTAGATCTTAGTACCAAGTTTAAATTTTTGCATCTTTTAATTTTTGCTTCCGACTTCACTTTTGACTTCAAAACTCTTTTCTTTTCTTTTCTTTTTGTAAAATTAAAGATTACAAATCTAAAAACACTACTTTTTCTATGGATTTGACTCGACTCACTGCTATCTATGTATTTTTAATTATTTTAAAAAGTCAGATTAAACTGATAAGCATGGTGTTTTAATGACAACATCACGCTCTTATTAAGTTGTTGGCGCCATTGCTATAGATTATTTTTGGTTTTTGATTTTAATTTTTTTAATTTATTTTAAATAAATTAAAAATAATTTTCATAAATGCATCAAATTTTTGGCATCGTTGCTAGAGAAGACACGGACATTAAATTTTTAATCTCTTTAATTTTTTTATAAATAAATTATAAATAAAATTTTTATTTTTTTATAAATATTACTTGCTAACTTTTTTTTATTTTGTAGAAAAAGAGGTTGAAGAACAAAAAGAATCAAGGCAAGGAACAAATCATTCAGTTTTGCTTGATAAGATCAATCCTAACCCTAGTCCTCTTTCCTTTTTATTTATTTATTTATTTATTTATTTTTAAATTAATTTAAAAAATATCCATGTAAACCTAATTAAAAGCTTCATGATAAGATTAGAAACCCTAACTATTTAGAGCATGCATCATATTAGTTTTATTTTTATTTTTTTTGATGATTGCTGAAGGCAAGGTAAGCCTTTCAGAATTCAATTAGTTACATGCATCTAGTTTAAATTGCATAAAATCCCTTGTCTAAATTTTTTTTTTTGCATATCATATTAAATCAAATTAAGGGTAACATCCAATTAAACAAGATAAGATGAAGATTTGATCATCCTTTTTTGGCCCACAAACAATCAACCAGCATCCTACATTGACCTAAGCCTTTAATTTTAAAATCAATTAGACATCAGCCCTAGGAGCTCGAGCTTAATAGGACAAGGAACCCTAAGAGTTGAATCAGGTTAGGGTTAGTCAATTTGACTGATGTCTAGGAAAGTAGTTCAGGAACGATTGTGCCCGAAGGAAGGTGGTTTCTAATTGGTTCTATTAGCTTACCTAGCCAAGCATAATTGGTGTCCAAGGAAAGCAATGGAAGGACTCCCACCGACCTTACATTTACCTAGCTAGTTGATTAGCTGATCTTATACTTGGAGGACTTGAAGATAACCTTGGCAATTAGGAGCTATCTAGATCTAGGATAATCCTTAGTCATGATTGATTGACCAACTTGATTACTAACCAACATTATCACTAATTAAAACTAATTCTTCTCTCTCTTCTTAGCTCTAGGACTCTTTAGGACCTTTTCTTTAGAACTTTTATTTCTTTCTTTTTTTTTTCTTTAAAAATAAAATAAATTAAATTAAATTAAATTAAACTAACTAAAAAAATATTAAAAATAATAATTAAATTAAATTAAAAATAATAATTTAAATAATTTTTAAAAATTATTTTTTTATAAAAATAATAATATAATAAAATAATAATATGTATATGTATATAATTCTAAAAAAAATCTAAAAAAAATTTTGAACAATACATTAGGGTTGCACCAGGGCATGCACGGTAGGAAATTGCTTTACCTAATCTAGTTGAACCCAACTATAAAATTGAAAGACTGAATCATATTAAACCCGATAACTAAATGGCTGAAAAATTTAGAGAACCACCTAAGCAGAAGAATGAATACTTTATTTCTTCCACCTATAACCCATCGACTTATATCTAATTACCTAAAATTCATGCTACCCACTATGAGATCAAGCGACCACAATCCAGATGCTCCCATCTTTCTATGGGAACACCAATGAAGATTCTTATAAGCATCTAGATGAATTCTTAGAAATCTGCTCTACGGTAAAAATTTAAAATTTAACTAATGATGCCCTTAGACTAATTTTATTTTTCTTATCATTAAAAGACAAAGCCAAGTACTGGCTTGGCACAATAGGAAGACCAATTAAAACTTGAGCTGAATTGCAAAGTAAATTTCCTAAAAAAAATTATCCCATAGACCGAACCAACATTATGAGATGAGCTATCACTGGATTTGCTCAGCTTTCAGGAGAACAGATTCACGAGTCATGGGAGAGACTTAAGAAACTTCTTAGAAAATATCCACATCATGGTCTGTCTAAGCGGCAAATAATTCAAGCTTTCTATGAGGATTTAGGAGACCAATACAGACAGATGGTAGATGCATCCTGTGAAGGTGCATTTACAAACAAGAGTGAGGATGAAGCCTATACTTTGTTTGAAATTTTGAGTGAAAACTCAATTAACCATGTTTCATTATCTTTCTACCAAACCTAGGCAAGGATCCATGAATTTAAACATCTAGAATCTAGTCCTAAGGCTGATTCAAATTTGATAAATAAAGTGGACTTTCTTGCCCAGAAATTAGATCAATTTCTAACCCTAGGTCAACAATCTTCTTCATAATTCACATTACCTTCTAATTATCAGGAGTTTTGTTTTATTTATGCTAGCCCAACCCATCAAGTGAATGAATGTTATATTGCTGCACAGTTTTCACATTTTATCCAAGAGCAAGTTCAAGCTACTCAGGGTTACTCCAAATTGATTAATGACCCATTTTTAAATTCATGTAATCTAGATTGGAGCAACCACCATAATTTTTCTTGGACATCCCAACAAACTCAGGCTCAGACCCAAATTTCACCTATCCAAAACTATCAAAATAGGATCCAATATCAAAACTATGCCTATAATAATGGTCAGCCTAGTTAGTTTATCCAACCATAATATAACAACCAGCTATCATACCCACCTCCTCAACAGACTAACCTAGTTGATGATAGATTTAATCAATTTCAATAATTAATTCTGAATCAACAACAATCGATCTTGACTAAACAAGAACCTATCACCAAGCTAGAAGCTCAAATAGGATAATTAGTTGAGTCTAACACGAGAAGAGAACTATTTCAACCATCGAGCCTACCAATTTCAAACAATCCACCTAATGTCCACCAACCATTGGAATTAAGTTATCAATTTAATATCTCACTTAAGAATCTTCAATTTGAGAATGCCAAAGTAATTTTTAAACTTAAAAGCTATAGAATTCTTATGAATCCATACCAAGATCAGGTGAGAGAGGCTAGTACTGATGCTAGCCAAAATAAAAATTTTGAGGAATAGGTTAGTACTGAGACTAACCACATAGAAGAATCTAAGCTTGAAACTAGTACTGATGCTGGTTCCAGTTTAAATGAAATAGACATAGAAAAAAAAAGAATAGATGATTTATTCGAGACTTATAAATCTAATGTCCTATTTTCTTCAATCCTAGAAGCCGGTTCTTCTTACAAAAATCAAGAGGCATGTAATGAAGTGTCAATGGAGTTATTTAAGCAAGATCACATTAATTTACCTTTAGAATTAAACCAATCTTTAGACACCCTTCTAGTACCTAGTGTATTAAACTTAACTCCTAATACAAAATCTTCATTCATGAGTATTTTAGAAAAATAAATAGAAGAAATTCTTAATAAACATGGGTCTGAGAATAGGGTCACAAATTATGTTCCCCTAATTAACAATGAATATATCAATAATGGGATTATAAATCAACTTTCTGAGATTGGTAATTCAAAACCATTAAAATTTATCAATCCAATATTTGACATAAGATAGTAAGCTGTATTATGTCTAGCTGAAGACGATAAACTAAGTGCTAATTAGGAGGCAATCCAATATTTAGTTTTTTAATCTAATTTATTTTTTTAGTTTATTTTCTTTTTAGGACATGTTGAATAAGTTGGAGGGAGATCCTAAATTTTCAAAAGCATGTGCTGGACCAAAAATATACTGAGTCAGGTGTATTCTTTCATGTTCTTTATTACACCCCTTTTTTTTCTTCTCCATTGAGGACAATGTCAATTAAGTTAGGAGGGAGAAAAATAAAAATTTTAAAATTTTAAATCCTCAAAAAAGTTAGTATTTAGTGTTTAGCCATCTGATCATGCTTAAGAATTGAATTAAACTAAGCATTTTTAAAAGAAAATTGATGCATAGATCAGAGAATCTGTGAGATATTGAGGAATCAAGTATTAAGAAAACCCAATAAAGAGTTAAGTCTAGAATATAAAAAAATTTTTCTTTTAGCATTCTAATTTTTTCTACTAGCATCAAAGAAAAGTCTACTTTTTATGGGCTTGTGTAGGGTAACTATACATTTTTTTATATAAGAAAATTAAAATAAAATAGTTTTTAAGTACTTCTCACTGAGTAACAGAATCTCTTTGTCTAAGCAAGCATTAAGTTTCGCATCAAAAGGTGGAAAGGGTAAAGAAGCTCGTTGTAAAGCTAGTCTTAATTTGTAGCCTATTTGAATCGAGCTAGTAAGCCTGAGGGGTATTCTATACCTAGTGTCCTAAAGTAAACTGATTTGGGAGTCATTGGCCCAAGACTCGCTACATGGATCAAATAGAAAGCTTAAGAGATTAAGACACTCAATAGTGATATAATGTTAAAAAAAAAATATTGACTTTCCACCAAGTAATCAAATTCCGTTGCCTAAGTAAGCAATGATATTTGCATCAAAAAGTGGATAATATAAAAATAAAAATCAATAAATGAAGGACGAAAGTAGCAATACACTTGCCTATATAAAAGTTTAGACAAATCAGAGATAAAGATGGGATAATTTAGAAAAAGTTTAAAAAAATTTTATATTTTTTACTTAATTTTTTTATTAATAAGTATTAATACCCCAATGATATACCTCACTTATATTCTACTGAATATCAATGGCCATTTTGAAAACTGCTTAGGTAAAATTCGAAACTCTAAAGTTAAAAGATATTTAAAATAAAATTCTTTCTTCACTCGAGGATGAGAAAAGCTTAAGTTGGGGGGGTGTGATAAGTACCATAAATTTATCAATAAAAGTATTAATTTATTAATTAATTTATATTAATTTTTAAAAAATAATGATCAATTTATATATATTTTTAAGAAATTAATATTTTTATTAATTAAAAAATAATAAAAATTAAAAAATAAAATTTTATAATCAATGAAAAAAGTTTATTTTTTTATCATAATAAAATAAGTTTCGAACAAAATGAAGCTAAAATGAAGAAGATATAAATTTTTAAAGAAATAAAATAAATAAAAATTAAATAAAAAATAACATACGGCTCATCCGGCTCAAGCTGCCGTGCCATATCAGTCGATGTGTCCAAACGAGCCAAGCCAAGCTGATAGAGCCAGCGTGCCAAGCCAGTGATGCTAGCCAACTCAGCCACGGAAGCCATCAGCCAATCCACGATTCAGGCATGGACCGCCAGGTCAGCAGAAATTGGTGAATCATAAAGCGACACGTGGTGGACCTAGACTCTTAAAGAATTTACAAAAAATCTATCATGGCTCACAAGGCATTTTGGATTTTTCACTTAGCAATAGGAGGTGCTAATTCATTGCGGTGTGTGGTGTAGCCAATCCATGTGATCTATAGGAATAGTAAAGATGCGATCGGATGGATCCGGTTGATTGCGGTCAAGATCAGACGATGGAGGAAATTTTCTACTTTGATTTAGCTTCAGGCTTCACGTGGATCGCCATCAGATGGCAATGCTCACATCTGACTCAGATCCAATGGTCCAGAATGCTCCCAACGGTGATCAGGACTCCCAACGCATGATCAGCGATAAGATTTTCTCCATCAACGTGTGATCAATGGCTAGAATTTAATCCAACCTAATCTGGTTCGATACACATCCAATTTTGATGATTTTTGATCCGTTGGATTTCTATTGAATGGCTAGATTTCACCAGACTTCACCAGATTCATCTTAAAGATGTTTTAATCCAAATTTTACTTGGATTTCTTCCTATTTTGATGATTAAAATGGCTCTTTGTCCCATATTGCTTAGAAGAAAATTCTCCACTCCTCCTAGCTCTATAAATAAGATCCCAGACTTCTAGAATTCGAAATCTTCGATCAAGGTGAAGCTTTGGTATAAGGTAGAGTCAGACTTTGGATTAGGGGCTGCTTCAAAGCAACGGATGTCGAGAAGAAGAGTTGGGCTTCTACACCATCTTTCTATCGATGCCGATCCAAGATCAAAGATTAGCCTATTTTATTTATTTTTTCTTATGTATTTAAATTATAAACTTTTTAATTAATATAATATTTATTTTTATGCTCTTTAATTTCATGCTCTTTATTTTTATTATAATTTAATTTTTATACTTTAATTATTTCTTTTTATTTTATTGCAAGTAGATGCTATGATCTAACTAGTAGATCTTAGTACCAGTTTAAATTTTTGCACCTTTTAATTTTCACTTCCGACTTCACTTTTGACTTCAAAATTTTTTTTTCTTTTTTTTATAAAATTAAAGATTTCAAATCTAAAAATACTATCTTTTCTATGGATTCGATCTGACTCACTACTATCTATGTATTTTTAATTATTTTAAGAAATTTGATTAAACTGATAAACACGGTGTCTTAATGACAACATCACACTCTTATCCTGCATAAACTTCAGATAACTCTGATCGAGCTTATGAATATGCTCGTTACTACTGAGCTTTCTATGAAAGGTTCTAAAGGCTCAGTACTTGCTATAGAACGGACTTCTTTCAAGAGAAAGTTTTTTACAAAGAAGAAGAAGAAGTTTATGAAAAAGCAGAAGATGGAAAGTAGAAAAAAAAAGAAGGTAGAGCTGATGAAGAAAACCACTGATAAAGAAAAGTATTTTTATTGTAATACTGACGGCTATTGGAAGTGAAACTGTCCTACATACCTGACCACCCTAAAGAATAAGAAGGAGACAGGTACTTCTGGAGGTATACTCGTTATTGAATCTAACCTTATAATTTCTTCTGCATCCAGTTGGGTGCTTGACTCTAGTTTTAGTGCTCATTTGTGCACTTCCATGCAGGATCTTGAGGATAGCAGGAGGCTAAGGGATGGTGAGATGATCCTACGTGTCGGAAATGGAGAAAGGATTGCTATTGTGGCCATGGGAACCTACACTCTTTGACTACCATCTGACTTAGATTTAGTACTTAGGGATTGTTATTATGTACCTGTTGCAAGCAGAAATTTGATTTCTTTTTTATGTTTAGCATAAGAAGGCTATGTAATTAGTTTTCCTAAGGACCAGTGTAATATTTTTTATGAAAGAAATAAAATTGCTAGTGGTTTTCTTTTTAACGATCTCTACCAGTTACATATTGATGTATCTATCTTTAATATCGAGCAAAATGTGAATGCCATAAGATTAAAATGATCCAGGGATAGTCCAAATGATAGATATCTACGGCACCTAAGGCTAGATCATATAGCAGAAGATAGGATTAACAAATTAGAAAAAATTGGGCTATTGAGTCTGTTGACTTTTGAGTCACATCCAATTTATGAATCATATCTTCATAGCAAAATGACTAAGCTTTCTTTAATAGGACATGGGGAAAGGGCCACGGAACTACTTGCCTTAGTACATACTGATGTGTGTGGCCCATTTGATGTACCATTTTTGTAGGACATGGGGAAAGGGCCACAGATCCCTTACCCCAATAGATTGTCCCCAGAGTGTTGTTAGATATATGTGCCCTAGAAGCCAGAATTGGCTGACACTTGTAATACACTTCTAGGGGCAAAATTATAATTTTGACTATAATTAATGAAATGGGTTATTTTCTATCACACATGTGTATTTAGTGTCTGTGATACATCCTTTGAGTTAATGGTAATGATAATTCATATTTTCAAGAGTTGAAAATTTAAGACATGAATAATCATTATTAACTCATAAACAGCTCCCGACCATAGGATCATCACGAGGATGGTGATTGATCCGGAAGGTTGGTGTACGATCGCTTCTCTTTAGTAGATGAGTCTTGAGTCTACGGTGTGGAGACACCGGAGCGAGAGTACAGGTACTCGTTAGAGAACGAGGGCACTGAGCGTGACCACCTCGAGTAGTCATTAGGAAGTCTACCTTCTCGTCAATGACTGACTCGATGCTGCAGTAGTGTGTCTGGTTCTTTGACCTGAGATGCATCGGCAGTTCACCTTGAGGGTGTTATAGTTTGACTACACCATTACTCGGTCTCCTAGCCATATGGAACCCTGAGGTGTATGTTGGCTATAGCATGTTCATTGTAGGAACTGGATTGCATCAAGATGGGATCTATCTACCTCGGTGGTAGAGGAGTAGCCCTATGATGATCATGAGAATCAAGTCCAGAAAGCCCATGGCCATGGTAGAGTGAAATAATAGAAAGAGTTTCTATTTAGATTTTCACATTGGACTCGAATCGAATGATTACATCATATGACAGAGACTAGGGTTTGACGAGTTCACCTTAACCCTAATCTGATCGGGGCTCAAGATAGAAGAACTTGAATCACACAGGTAGCTGCACCAAGAGGTTCGCATTCAGCTCTGATGGGTTGCCACCATATACTGCTAGGTGTCACTGGTGGATTTTGGGAGCAATTAGAATGATTTAGATGATCGATCATTCTAGCTGTTCGAATCAGAAGAGTTCTGATCCATCGAAAGGAGTTTCGATGATGTCTATGATAGAGATCATGACATATCCCATTACCATACAGAACTGAACCTAACTGGGTCACACAAACAAGGGTTTGAATCTGGTGATCATCAATTGAACTGATCTAGTTCAATTGATCTGAATGAGATTCAATTAGGTTCAAGGAAATCGTGCTAGCACTCGATTGAACCTAACGTTCTTCTTTTACTATCATAAATAAGTTGTCCTGACTGAGCCAAAGGAGTTTGTGCTCAATCAGAGGCCTTCATATGGTCTGACTGGAGGTTGTCCAAGTCAGAATAGGTTGTCTTATTTGTAAGACATTACCTGCCATTTTTGGTCACCTGCCATTTCTTGTTCTTTGACTTTGGTCAAAAGTCTACCTTTGACTGGTCAAACGTTGACCATTGACCCTTTGACTTTTGACCACATGTCATGCACCTATTGGAGAGCTGGTGGGGGCCTGTCCCCCTGCCAGAACCTGGCAAGGAGAAGGGCGCACGCCAAGGGTGGCGTGAGCCCAAGTAGGAGGCGCCTAGGAGTCCTTGTTGGACAAGGACTCCACCTCCCTTTTGGATTCCAATCAGAGTTCTACTAAGAATCCAGTTTGACTGGTCTTAGGCGCCCTCTAAGGAGGAATCCAGGGGTCTCTATTCCAACCAATCAGATTTAGATCTGATTTCACAAAGGGTTGTGATTGGTTGAGAGGAAGAGGAGTTGGATCACAAGAGGTCTATAAATAAGACCCTGCGCCCAACCCTAATTCTAAGTGAATGCAATTAGATTTCCCACGCCCCAAGGCTGCCTCTCCCCTCCTTCTCCATGCCATAGTCTCTTCTCCCCTTGCTCTCCACGTCCAAAAGTGTTTTGGACTTAGGTTGGTGCGATTCAGATCAAGGAAAGGCGATCAAAAGCAAGAAGGCTGCGCTGCTGCAAAAGGACGACTGCAGATCTTCAAAAGAGTTTTGAAGATCCTCCAGATCAGATCCAGATCTGATTTTTGGAGGTGTGATAGAGAAGAAGAGGATCTCCAGATCCAACCCGAGTGGATACCGGTAGAGGCCAGGCGCTTGCGTGGCTAAGATCCAGAACCTTCCGCTGCAATCAGGATCATCTACAGGGTAATAGGATTACCCAAATCAGGTAAATTAAATTTGATTTAATTTATCTTATTTTATTTTATTTATTAAAATAATAAGAATCAGATCTGAAACATATCAAGATCTGATTGAGATCAAGAGAAAATTTTTGAAATATATCTCTTGATCTAATCAGATCTGGACGAACCTGGACCGGGAAATCAGGATTTCCCTTCAACTGGTATCAGAGCCATGGTTCTAAATTGTTTAGATCTGATTTTAATTTTATTTTAATTAGAAAATAAAGTGATTTCAGATGTCACATGAGATGTGATCAGATCTGAAATCAGAAAAATTAAAATTAAATGATTTGGATCTAAGAACATGAAGATATGCATGACTAGTTCTAGAATAGAATAGTTCTATAGAATAGTTTTGCATGTCTTTGATTTAATCTGATTAAATCATATTTTAGATCTTCTTATTTACTATTTTCTGATATTATAAGTGTTATAATAACATCTGATAAACAGCAAATAAAAATTATTTAATTTTAAATATCATATGAGATATGATAGATGCATGACTAGACTAGTTGTAGAATAGTTCTACATAATTGTCTAGATTAGAATTTATTTTGATTAGATCAATTTAAATCTAATTTTTTAGATTATTATGTGATAATTTAGATCTGAAAACATGCATGATTTGATACATGAGATGTATGCAAAATATGCCTTGATTAGATCTAAATTTGTATATGAGATATATGATATAGATCTATAACTGTTTTGTAGATTTACATGTTCCTGATTAAGGCGTTCCTCTTGGCCGTCCGGTCATAAGAACGAAGAAGGGTTTAAAGGCCCTCTCTTCCCATTCGATGGGGTGTTCTTATGACGTGTAGGGGTGCTGCGTGTTCGTCCTTAATCAGAAACCCAAAACTTACTTTCTGCAAAACCCTAGATCCTGAAACCCTAGGATTTATTGTGCATATTTTGTTTATGAACCCAACTTAATTAAGAATTAAGTTTATGGAATATTAATTAGGTCTAAAATTGAGAATTTCAGATCTAAGACATATTCATAATACTGGGTTCGGGCTTGGGTAGCTCAATTAGGTCTAAGCGGTTGATCAAACCGAATCAAGAGTTGGTTAGATGGGATCAACAATGCTTAAATTGACCAGCCTAATAGGATTAAGTCTGGGTCAAGATCGAGTCACGATCAAGCAAGACCTAATTAGGCTCAGAGGTTAGAGTCTGGATTGTAGGCTAACCCAATTGGTTCTGACTCAACAATTTGGTGTCTAAGGTAAGTTTGGCACAGACGATCGACTGGTTTTTAATTGGAAGCTACTCGACCTGAATGCGTTCTTGTGCGAGTTAACGGCATATTCCTTCCACCGGTCTCACTTACCTGGCCATATCTGTTGACACAGTTCTGATCTGAGGTGGTCAATAATCCGAGCTGACCCATGCCACTAGGTTAGTCATAATTGTTATGACTAAGCCAAGTCTAGTTTAATGAGACCTGAATCAATTCTCCCTAAGAAAAGATTAAGTCCGAGGTCTTCCACCATTGTAGACGTGCGGGCCCTTCCCGGGGTTGATTGTTCTCGGCTGGATACAGTGGCTCAGTTGCACCGGGAAGACGCAACCATGTCTATTAGGCATTGGATGCTATGGGCTGGAGGATGAGTTGGGCTCAATATTTCCGGATACGGTGAGAGACCCAATTAGGAACCCAGTCTATGCAAATGGTGGGTCTGACTTAACTAAGGAGTGGATCAATATTCCGGATACGGTGAGATTCATGAATTAGAGACCAAGTTTGGGTGCACCATGATTAGAGAATCATTGAACAAGAGTTGTTCACTCATTGGCTAACCCATCACCAATAACTGTTAGGTGAGGTGATGAGTCAGTTGGTGAGACCGCACCACCCACTAGAAATCATCAATCGCGGAGATTTTCGCATCTCTACAGAGGGAGTGTAGGGATCCGAGAAAATAGTGGGAGCTAATTTGTTTAAAAATAAAATCCCTAAACAAATTGGTCAAGTCAAAATTACAGTATCTAACTAGAATCTTTGACTCTCTACAGGAAAATGTCTGCGTCCAACCCACTGGCACGTATCCTAGACACACATAGACTGACTGGACCCAATTATAAAGATTGGCTCAGGAACTACAAAATTGTTTTGGGTTCAGAGAAGTTAACACATGTTTTGGACCAGGACCCTCCCACCTTACCAGCTCGTCCATCCACTGAACAGAGAGCGTCTCTGGAAAAATGGATTGACGAAGACAATAAGGCCAGATACTACATGTTGGGCTCGATGTCTGATGAGCTCCAGCGCCAACATGAAGATATCGGGACTGCTCGCCAAATGTTGGCTCACCTGCAGGAGATGTTTGGTGAACAGAGTCGCGCAGCCAAATATCAAGTCACGAAATGACTTTTTAAGGCTAAGATGCGTGATGGGCAGTCAGTCCAAGATCACTGTCTGACAATGATCAAGGACATGGAAGAGCTTGAGAAGCTCGGTGTGAAGTTGGACTTGGATTTGCAGAACGATATTATTCTGCAATCCTTGACTGATGCATATGGGCAATTCATCATAAATTACCACATGCATAAACTTCAAAATTCCTTGGCCGAATTAATGAATATGCTGGTCACCTCTGAGCTTTCTATGAAAGATTCTAAAGGCTCAGTTCTTGCTATGGAATGGACTTCTTCCAAAAGAAAGTCTTATGAAAAGAAAAAGAAGTCTGTGAAAAAGCAGAAGGAGGAAGGAACAAAGAAGAAGAAGGCAGAGCCGAATAAAAAGACCGATGTCAAAGGAAAGTATTTCCATTGCAACAGCAATGACCACTGAAAATGGAACTGCCCTACTTACCTAGCCACCTTGAAGAACAAGAAGGAAGGTCCTTCTGGAGGTATGCTCGTTATTGAGTCTAACCTTATGGTGTCTTCTGCATCCAGTTAGGTGCTTGACTCTGGCTCTAATGCTCATCTGTGCACTTCCATGTAGGGTCTTGAGGATAGTAGGAGATTGAGGGATGGAGACATGATCCTACGCGTCGATAATGGAGCAAGAGTTGCTGCAGTAGCTGTGGGAACATACCCTCTTCGATTATCATCTGGTTTAGACTTAGTTTTGAAAGACTGTTATTATGTGCCTGCAGCTAGCAGAAATTTGATTTCTATTTCATGCTTAGCACAAGAAGGCTATGTGATTACCTTCTTTAAGAACTATTATAACATTATTTATGAAAAAAATAAAATTGCAAATGGTTTTCTTATTAATGGTCTTTATCAGCTACATATTAATGTACCTGTTCTAACTATCGAGCAAAACGTGAATGCCAAACGACCTAGGGATAGTCCAAATGATAGATATCTATGGCACCTAAGATTAGGTCATATAGCAGAAGATAGGATCAACAAATTAGAGAAAAATGGGCTATTGAGTCTATTGACTTTTGAGCCATATCCAACTTGCGAATCTTGTCTCCAAGGCAAAATGACTAAACTCCCTTTTGTTGGACATGGGGAGAGGGCCACAGATCTCCTTGCCCTAGTACATACAGATGTGTGCGGCCCATTTGATGTGCTGGTTAGAGGCAATTTTGTCTACTTCATTACCTTTATCAATGATTTGTCTAGGTATGGATATGTGTATCTCATGAGACATAAGTCTGAAGCTTTTAAAAAGTTCAAAAAATTCAGACATGAAGTAGAAAAACAAACTGAAAAACCCATTAAGATTCTTTGATCAGATCGAGGAGGTGAATACCTTAGCCGGGAATTTCTAGACTATCTTAAGGATAATGGCGTAGTCTCTCAATGGACTCCACCAGGAACACCTCAACATAACGGAGTTTCAGAACGAAGAAATTGGACTCTATTAGATATGGTCCGATCCATGATGAGCTTCACAGACCTTTCAGATTTTCTTTGGAGACATTCATTGTTAACTTCAATTTATCTACTGAATAGGGTTTCCTCTAAGACCGTTCCTACCACACCGTATGAGATATGGCATGGTAAGAAATCAAGTCTGAGTCATCTCAGAATTTGGGGTTGTCCGACTCATGTCAAAAGACAACAAGCGGACAAGTTAGAGTTTAGGTCCTTTAGAGCTTGATTCATAGGATATCCTAAAGAGTCATTAGGATACTATTTCTACATTCCAAAAGACCATAATATGATTGTGAGTCGACATGCCATCTTTCTTGAAAAATAGCTTATTCAAGATAGCAGCATTGGAAAGTAGATTGAACTTGATGAGAAAGTCTCATAAGTACAATGAGCTAAGGACCAATTAGAACCAAATCAGGTTGAGCCAATAAGAATACTACCTCCTCTACCTCGTAGATCGGAATGAGTTTTCTATCCCCCTGAAAGATACTTAGGTATTATTTCAGAGAAAGTAGAAAAAATATTCCTCATAGGTAATGGTGCTCATGGTGATGATCCCAAAACCTACAATGTGACAATATCAGATATCGACTCTAAGAAATGGCTAGAGGCAATGCAGTCAGAAATTGACTCTATACACTCGAACCAAGTCTGGACCTTGGTAGATCCACCAGAAGGTATAGTACCTCTTGGGTGTAAATGGATCTTCAAGAGAAAGATTGGTGCAGATGGGAATGTGGAGACATTCAAGGCTAGACTAGTGGCAAAAGGTTATAGTCAACGTGAAGGCATTGACTATCAGGATACCTTTTCTCCAGTGGCTATGCTAAAATTCATACGCACATTGCTTGCCGTTACAACCTATTTCGATTATGAAATATGGCAAATGGATGTGAAAACGGCATTCTTAAATGAATATCTTGAGGAAGATATCTATATGGAACAGCCGCTAGATTTCACATCCAGTAATACTGATCACAAGGTTTGCAAGCTGCAAAGGTCCATATATGGACTTAAGCAAGCATCTCGGAGCTGGAACACTCGTTTCAATGATGTGATCAAAAATATTTGGTTTCATCAAAAATGAAGAGAAACCGTGTGTTTTCAAAAAGGTCAGTGGGAGCGCTGTTGTCTTCCAACTATTGTACGTGGATGACATCCTCCTTATTGGGAATGATATTCCCATGATGACAATAGTCAAATTATGGTTGTCCAAGGAATTCTCCATGAAAGACCTAGGTGAAGCATCCTTTATTCTAGGAATTAAGGTCTATAGGGATAGACCGAATAGGATGCTAGGACTTTCATAGAAAATGTGCATAGAGAAAGTACTAATGAGGTTTAGTATGGAAAACTCTAAGAGGGAATTAATATCCTTTAGACATGGTATTCATCTTTCCAAGAAGATGTGCCCTAGCACATTCGAGGAAATAGAATGCATAAGCAAGATCCCTTATGCTTCTGCAATAGGGAGCCTCATGTATGCCATGCTATGTACACGACCTGATATAGCCCTTGCTATGAGTGTCACAAGCAGATATCAGTCAAATCCAGATGAAGAATACTGGACTTCTGTGAAATGTATCCTTAAGTACTTGAGAAGAACTAAGGATATGATGTTGGTCTTTGGTAATGGAGAACTCCAAGTCTAGGGATACACAGACTCGGATTTCATGCCCGATATAGATGATCAAAAGTCGACATCTGGGAGTCTGTTTGTGTGCAATAGTGGTGCTGTCAGTTGGAAGAGTTTCAAGCAAACTGTGATAGCAGATTCCATCATGGAAGCAGAATATATCGCTGCATCAGAGGCTACGAAGGAAGCATTCTGGTACAAGAAGTTTGCTGTAGAAATTAGAGTAATGCCATCAGATCTATTCCTCTATACTGCGACAACAATGGCCCCATAGCCCTTGCTAAGGAGCCGAGGTCTCACCAAAAATCCAAGCATATTGAGCGGCGATACTACCTCATCGGCGATTACCTCGAGAAGGGTTATGTCGAGGTCAAGAGAGTCAACTCTATAGATAATGTGGCAGACCCACTTACAAAGCTGTTGGGCCAATAGAAGATTGAAGCCCACCTTAAGAAGGTGGGACTTAGACTTGTAGCCAATTGGCTTTAGGATAAATGGGAGATTGTTAGATATATGTGCCATAGAAGCCAGAATTGGCTGACACTTGTAATACACTTCTAGGGGCAAAATTATAATTTTGACTAATATCAATAAAATGGGTTATTTTCTATCACATATGTGTATTTAGTGTCTATGATACATCTTTTGTGTTAATGGTAATAATAATTCATATTTTTAAGAGTTGAAAATTTAAGACATGAATAATCATTATTAACTCATAAAATGCTTCCGACCATCGGATCATCACGAGGATGGTGATTGATCCGGAAGGTTGGTATACAATCGCTTCTCTTTAGTAGATGAGTCTTGAGTCTACGGTGTGGAGACACCGGAGCGAGAGTATAGGTACTCGTTAGAGAACGAGGGCACTGAGCGTGACCACCTCGAGTAGTCATTAGGGAGTCTACCTTCTCATCAATGGCTGACTCGATGCTGCAGTAGTGTGTCTGATTCTTTGACCTGAGGTGTATCGGCAGTTCACCTTGAGGGTGTTATAGTTTGACTACACCATTACTCGATCTCCTAGCCATATGGAACCCTGAGGTGTATGTTGGCTATAGCATGTTCATTGTAGGAACTGGATAGCATCAAGATGGGAATCTATCTACCTCGGTGGTAGAGGAGCAGCCCTATGATGATCATGAGAATCAAGTCCAGAAGTCCATGGCCATGGCAGAGTAAAATAATAGAAAGAGTTTCTATTTAGGTTTTCACATTGGACTTGAAATCGAATGATTACATCATATGACAGAGACTATGGTTTGATGAGTTCACCTTAACCCTAATCTGATCGGGGCTCAAGATAGAAGAACTTAATCACACAGGTAGCTGCACTAAGAGGTCCACATTCAGCTCTGATGGATTGCCACCATATACTGCTAGGTGTCACTGGTGGATTTTGGGAGTAATTAGAATGATTTAGATGATCGATCATTCTAGCTATTCGAATTAGAAGAGTTTTGATCCATCAAATGGAGTTTCGATGATGTTGATGATAGAGATCATGACATATCCCATTACCATACAGAACTGAACCTAACTGGGTCACACAAACAAGGGTTTAAATCTGATGATCATCAATTGAACTGATCTAGTTCAATTGATCTGAATGAGATTTAATTAGGTTCAAAGAAATCGTGCTAGCACTCGATTGAACCTAACGTTCTTCTTTTACTATCATAAATAGTTGTCCTGACTGAGCCAAAGGAGTTTGTGCTTATTTAGAGGCCTTCACTTTATCTGACTAAAGCTTGTCCAAGTCAGAAAAGGTTATCTTATTTTGTAAGATATTACCTGCCATTTTTGGTCATCTGCCATTTCTCGTCCTTTGACTTTGGTCAAAAGTTGACCTTTGACTGGTCAAATGTTGACCTTTGACTGGTCAAATGTTGACTATTGATACTTTGACTTTTGTCCATATGTCACACACCTATTGGAGGGTTGGTGGGGGATTGTCCTCCTAGCAGAACCTAGCAAGGAGGAGGGCGCACGCCACCCTTTGCGTGTGCCCAAGCTGGAGGTGCCCAGGAGTCCCTATTGGACAGGGACTCCATCTTCTTTTTGGATTTCGAATAGAGTTCTCCTAAGAACCAACTTTGACTAGTCTTAGGCATCCTCTAGGGAGGAATCCAGGGGACTCTATTTCCACCAATCAGATTTAGATCTGATTTTACAAAGGGTTATGATTGGTTGGGAAGAAGAGGAGTTTGATCATGCTTAGTCTGTAAATAAGATCCTATGCCCAACTCAAAGTGCATCACAATTCTCCATGCCCCAAGGCTACTTCTCCTCTCCTTCTCCATGTCAAACCCACCTTCTTCCTCTCATCTCCACGTCCAAAAGAAGTTTTGGACCTTGGTTGGTGCGATCCAGACGAAAGAAAGGCGTCTGAAAGCTAGAAGGCTGCGCTGCTATAAAGGACAACTGTTGATCTTCAAAAGAAGTTTTGAAGATCCTCCAAATCAGATCCAGATCTAATTTTTAGAAATATGATAGAAAGGAAGAGGATCTCTAGATCCAGTCCGAGTGGATATCGATAGAGGCCAGGCACTTACGTGGCTAGATCCAGAACCTTCTGCTGCTTACAGGATCATCAACGGATAATAGGATTATCCATTTCAAGATAAATTAAATTTAATTTAATTTATCTAATTTTATTTAAATTATTAAAATAATAAGAATCAGATCTAAAATATTTCAGATCTGATTTAGATCAAAGAAAATTTTTTTTGAAATATATCTCTTGATCTGATCAGATCTGAACGAACCTGGTCTGAGAAATTAGAATTTTCCTTTAGTCACATAGCCCCTGTCCCTCCTTCTCCATGCCACCCTCTGATCCTTTCTCTACTCTCCACGCCCAAGGGACTTTGGGCATGAAGAAGGTGCGATCCAAGTAAGTGAAAGATACCGAAAAAGGAAGAAGACAACACTGCTGTAAGGGACAATGGCTGTTCTTCAAAAGTTATTTTAAAGAGCTTCAAGATTAGATCCAGATCTGACTTTTGGAGGATTGATTGAGAAGGAGAAGATCTTTAGATCCTGTCCGAGTGGATATCGGTAGAGGCTAGGCACTTGCATGGCTACATCCAGAATCTCAGGCAAGCATCACGATCATCATAGGGTAATTTGATTACCCAAAATAAAAGTATAATTAAATTATATTTAGTTTTTATCTTTATTTTTATTTTATTATTAGATCAATAAGATTAGATCTGAGGAGTCTTAGATCTGATTAGGATCTTAGAGGGAAAAAATTTTGAAAGATCCATCCTGATCTAATCAGATCTGAATGAATCTGATCCGAAAAATAGATTTTTTTCTTCATAAAGTACTTAAATGATGTGTGGAGATAAATTTGGTATTGAGTTGGAAAAAGATCCATTTTATGGTTCATAAGGGTGTCATACTCGGGCATATAGTATCTGAGTGGGGGATCAAAGTAGATAAAGCTAAAGTTGAGATAATATTAAAGATGCCACCTCCAACCTCAGTTAAACAAGTATGATCCTTCTTAGGGCATGCAGGATTTTATAGGCATTTTATTAAGAACTTTAGCAAAATTTTTTGACCTTTATGTAATCTTTTGACTAAAGATAACTTCTTTGATTTTAATGAAGACTGTTTAGCCACCTATAATAAACTTAAAATAGCATTGACTACTACATCAATTATCTAACCATCAAATTGGATCTTACCATTTGAAATTATGTGTGATACTTCTGATTATGCGGTAGGAATAGTTTTAGGGCAAAAATTCAATAAGAAACATTATGTAATTTACCATGCTAGCAAAACTCTCTCTAATGCTCAATTGAACTATACCACAATCGAGAAAGAATTGCTTTCAGTTGTGTTTATCCTAGAGAAATTTAGATCATACCTCTTGGGCTCCAAGGTCTTAGTTTACTCGGACCATGCTACATTGAAATATCTGCTATCAAAGAAGGATACAAAGCCTAGGCTGATTAGATGGGTCCTTTTATTGCAAGAATTTGATCTAGAAATTTTAGATAAGAAGGGTTCCCAAAAAGTGGTAGTAGACCATATCTTGAGGATCTTGATGGAACATAATAATGAAAGCATTGGAGATAGGTTCCCTGATGAACAACTATTTTCAATATCTTCTAATAATCTTTCCTGGTTTGCACATATAGTTAATTACTTGGTGATTGGACAAGTTCCATCCCACTGGACCTTACAAGAGAAAAATAAATTCTTTTCCCAAGTACAATACTATTTTTAGGAAGAACTAGAGTTGTTCAAAATTTTCCCAGACCAAATTATCCAATGATATGTCCTTAAGAGTGAATTTCAAAGTATCTTAACTTTTTGTCACTCATTAGCTTATGGGGGACATTTTAGTAAAAGAAAAATAGTAGTAAAAGTACTACAAAATAGATTTTACTGGCCAACATTATTTAAGAATGCCCATGATTTCTATCATGAGTGTTTAAGATGTCAACAAATAGAAAATATTTTAAGAAAAGATATGATGCCTCAGTCTCCAATTTTAGTAGTTGAAATCTTTGATATTTAGGGAATTGATTTTATGGGCCCATTTTCTTCTTCTTATGGTTATGAATATATTTTGGTAGTAGTAGATTGTGTTTCTAAGTGGATAGAAGCTATGGCAACTCGAATCAATGATCATAAGGTGGTAACCAAGTTTATTCAAAAAAATATTATAAGTCAGTTTGGCTGTCCTAGAGCTATAATTAGTGATGGGGGTATGCACTTTACGAATAGGCACTTTGAAGGGTTTATGAAGAAATATGGAATCACACATAGAATAGCCACTTTTTATCACCCCCAGACCAGTGGACAAGTTAAAGTCTCAAATAGGGAAATAAAGAAGATCTTAGAGAAAATGATTAGGCTCAATTGTAAAGATTGGTCTGAGAGATTAGATGATGCACTATGGGCCTACTGTACTGCTTATAAAACTCCTATAGGAATGTCTCCTTACCAGCTTGTTTTTGGAAAATCTTGTCATCTATCGGTAGAATTAGAGTGCCATGCATATTAGGCAATAAGAAAAATTAATTTTGATATGAAAAATTTGGGGTCAAGATGGAGACTACAATTGAATGAATTAGAGGAATTACGTAATGAGGCATACGAGAGTGCTAAAATTTATAAGGCTCGAATCAAAGCTTATCATGATAAGATTATTTCAAGAAAAACATTCGAACCCAATCAGAAAGTATGGCTCTTTAATTCTAGATTAAGATTATTTCCTGGTAAGTGTCGCTCAAGTTGGGATGGGCCAAGAATTATGACTTAAGTTTTTTCCCATGAAGCAGTAGAACTAAGAGATCCAAAATAGGAAAATATTTTCAAAGTTAGTGGCCAACGGATCAAACCTTATGTGGATGGTATAATAGATGGAGAGCAAATCGAGTTTGTGGATCTAGTTGAACCAATCTATGAACTACCATAGATTTTTGGCTTGGTCTGACTGAAGACCTTAAATTTAGTGCTTGTTGGGAGGCAACCCATCATCTTATTTTTTAGATTTCTATTTTTTTAAAAATTTTTTCTTTTTGTAGCAAACTAATAATGATGATTAGCCTAAGTTGGGGGGAGCACATCATCAAAACAACATCCTGTATGAACCTGATGGAGCATAATGAAGAACCTACCAATAATAAATCAGGTGGTACCCCTTCTTGATAAATATTTTTGATTTTTCTCTTCTTCCATTAAGAATAATAAAAATTAAGTTGAGGGAGAGAATAACTAACTTAAAAATTTGTAAGTCCTCAAGTATGATTTAAAATAATTAGCTTTATATACTCAAACTTTGTTTTGATTAAAAGTTAATTGGATATCCTAATTAATGAATAATTAATGATCTAGATAATTTTAGAGATAT
The DNA here is from genome assembly GCA_006176705.1 of Cocos nucifera. NCBI lineage: Eukaryota > Viridiplantae > Streptophyta > Magnoliopsida > Arecales > Arecaceae > Cocos > Cocos nucifera. The sequence goes on along the minus strand of QRFJ01001947.1, from coordinate 147,518 downwards.
TGAGTAAATTATTAAGAAAGCCTAATGAATGGTAGGGTTTAGATCAGACTAAACTTTAAAAGTAATTCTAGAACCCTCTTCTTACTAATTTTAATAAAAAATCTACTGTTAGATGTGTGCGCTACAAGCTGGATTGGCTAAATACTTGTAATACACTTCTAAGGATAATTTTATAATTTTGACTATAAATTAATAAAAGAGGTATTTTCTATCATAGTGTATATTTAAAGTATCTATGATACATCCTTTGAGTTAATGGTAATGATAGTTCATATTTTCAAGAGTTGAAAAATTTAAGACATGAATTTTCATAATTAACTCATAAAATGCTCCCAACTTTAGGATCATCACGACGATGGTGATCAATCCAGAAGGTTGGTGTACGACCGCTTTCTTAGATAGATGTATCTTGAATCTATGGGGTGGAGACATCGGAGCGAGAGTATAAGTATTCATTAGAGAATAAGGGCACTGAGTGTGACCATCTTGAGCAGTCATAAGAAAGTCTACCTTCTCGTCGATGACTGGCTTGATGCTACAATGGTGTGTCTGGTTCTTTACCTGAGGTGCATCGATAGTTCACCTTGAGGATGTTATAATTTGACTATACCATAGCTCGATCTCCTAGCCGTTCAAAATTCTGAGGTGTGTGTTGGCTATAACATGTTCATTATAGGAATTGGATTGTACCAATAAGGGATCTATCTACCTCGATAGATGAGAAGTAGCCCTATGATAATCATGAGATTGAGTCCTTCAGCCCATGGCCATGGCAGAGTGAAGATGATAGAAAGAGTTTCTATTAGAATTTCATATTGGACTTAAATCGAATGATTAATTCATATGATAAATGTTGGGTTTGACGAGTTCACCTTTACCCTAATCTTGTCGGGACTCAAGATAAAAGAATCTAATCACACAAGTAATTGCATCAAGAGATTCACTTTTAATTCTGATAGATTGCCATCATATACTGCTAGGTATCACTGGTAGATTTTGAGAGTAATTAGAATAATTTTGATGATCGATCAATCTAATTATATAAATCAGAAAAGTTCTGATTCATCGAAAGGTATTTTGATGATGTCGATGATAGAGATCGTGACATATCTCATTACCATATGAAACTAAATCTAACTGGATCACACAAACATGGGTTTGAGTCTGGATGTCATCAATTAGGCTAATCCAATTTAATTGATTTGGATTAGATCTAATCAGGTTCAAGGTAATCATGCTAGCACACGATTAAGCCTGACTTTCTCCTTTCTGTAATCTTTCTAATTTATCGCAATCAAGCCAAATTTAATTTGACTCATTCATGTATTTTGGATGGGTTTATTTTTATCTGATAGGAATCTATCCAGGTCAGATTAAATCCATTCATAGTGCAATTAGACTAGGATCAAAAGTTGACCTAATTGAGAGAATTGAGGGTCATCTAATCAGAGGCTTCTAGAAAATTCTTTGGAAATTATATTGCTCTAATTTTTGGATATGTGATTGGGCTTGAGTCATACTTTAGATCAGCCTAATTTCATGATTTTTTGTGGCACCTAGATTGCGTTACTAATAGAGTTTGATTTAGATCAAACTCTTGAAGGGAGGAGTCCCATGCGCCATGGACTCCTCATTATCCTTTCTTCTTGCCAACTTGGGAGGAGTTTTGGATGACCAAACCTGATAAAGATCAGGTTGGCAATGTGGACTATCAGACTGGAGTCCTAGGTAATCAAGCAAATAAGTTGCTTGATCACTTAGGAGTCTAGATGGTGCAAGGGACTTCTATAAAAACTCCTATGCATAAGGCTTTTAGAAGAATTATGATTGCCACATCCATATGCTGCTGCCCCTTCCATCTTCCATGCCCCCTCTAATTCTCTCTTTCCAATTCTTCTACGTGCCAAAAGTTGGACACAAATCAGAGAAGAAGATCCAATTAAATTTGTGAAGAGTTCAGCATCTATGCGACGCTGTTCGTGAGATGGACAAGCTGCCTTCAGAAGTTACTTTGAAGGTTTTTCATATTAGATTCAGATTTGATCTTTGGAGGTAACATTCATGAGGAGAAGACGTCTAGATTCTACCCGAGTGGATATTGGTAGAGGCTAGGCACGTGCGTGGCTCCTTCAAGAACCTTAAAAAAGATCAAGATCATCATAGGATAATCAGGTTACCTAACCAAGGTAAGAAATTAAATCTAATTTAATTTTATTTTAATTTTTAATATTAGATCATCATGATCAAATCTAAGAACTCTTAAATCTAATCAGATTGTATAAATTTTTATAGAAAAATCTGCTCCAGATCTAATCAGATCTACACGATCCTGCGGCAAAAAATAAGATTTTTCTTCAAATGGTAGACCTAATTGAGCTACCCAAGCCCGAACCTAATTGGTTCTGATTTGATAATTCAGTATCTAATGTAAGTCTGCAGATATGATCGACTGATTTTTAATTGGAAGCTACTCAATCCGAATGCATTCTTATTGAGTTAATGGCATATCCCTTCCATCGGTCTCACTTACCTGGCCATTTGTGTCGATCCAATTCTGATTTGATGTGGCTAATAATTCGAGCCAATCCATGCTACTAGGTTAGTCATAACTGTTATGACTAAGTCAAGTTAAGTTTAAAGAGATCTAAATTAAATCTTTCTAAAAGAATATTAAGTCTAAGGTCTTCCACTATTATAGATGTACGGATCCTTTTTGGGGTTGATTATTCTCGGCTGGTTACAATGGCTCAGTTGCACCGAAAAGATGCAACCACATTTATTAGGCATTGGATGCTAAGGGTTGGAGGATGGGTTGGGCTCAATATTTTGAATATGATGAGAGATCCAATCAAAAATCCAATTCGAGCAAATGATGGGTCTGACTTAACTAAGGAGTTGATCAATATTTTGAACAAGATGAGATTCATGAATTAGATATCAGGTTTGGGTGCACCATTATTAGAGAATCATTGGTCCACTCATCGATTGACCCATCACCAATAACTGTTAGGTGAGATGATGAGCCAATCGGTGGGACCGCACCACCCACTAAAAATCTATAATCATGAAAATTTTTGCATCTCTACCAAGGAAGTGTAGGGATCTAAGTAAATAGTGGGAGCTTAATTTATTTAAAAATAAAATTTTTAAATAAATTGGTTGAGTCTAATTATAAAATCTAACTAAAAATTTTAATTTTCTATAAAAAATATCTACATCCAACCCACTAGTCCGTATCTTGGACACCCATAGACTGACCAGATCCAACTACAAAAATTAGCTTCGAAACTTCAAAATTATTTTGGATTCTGAGAAGTTGACTCATGTATTGAAAAATGATCCTTCTACTTTACCAACCCATCCATCCGCTGATCAAAGAGCGTCTCTTAAGAAGTGGATGGATGATGATAATAAAGTTAGGTATTACATGTTGGGCTCGATGTCTGATGAGCTCCAACGCCAATATGAAGATATTAAGACTAGCCGCCAAATGCTGGCTCACTTGTAAGAGTTGTTTAGTGAACAAAGTCGTGCAACCAAATATCAAGTCACTAAGAGACTGTTTAAGACTTAGATGCATGATGGGCAGGTCCAAGATCATTATCTGATAATGATCAAGGACTTAGAATAGCTTGAGAAGCTCGATGTCAAGTTAGATCAGGATCTGCACATTGATATAATTCTATAGTTCTTGATTGATGCATATGGGTAGTTCATCATGAACTCCATATGCATAAACTTTAAAATTTGATGAACTACTATATGCATAAACTTTAGAATACCTTGGCTGAACTTATGAACATGATGGTTATTACTGAGCTTTCAAGAGAAAGTCTTTTAGAAAGAAGAAGAAGTTCCTAAAGAAGCAGAAGGTGGATGGTGGGAAGAAGAAGAAGACAGAGCTGAAGAAGAAGACCGTTGATAAAAAAAAATATTTTTATTAAACACTGATGGCTATTGGAAGTAGAATTATCCTTTATACCTAGCCATCCTGAAGAACAAGGAGGCAAGTCCTTCTAGAGGTATGCTCATTATGAAATCTAACCTTATGATTTCTTCTACATTCAATTGGGTGCTTGACTCTGGTTCTAGTGCTCATTTATGCACTTTCATGCAGGATCTTGAGAGAGCAAGAGGTTGAGGGATGGTGAGATGATCCTACACATCAGGAATAGAGCAAGAGTTGCTGCTGTAGTCATGGAAACCTATCCTCTTCGATTATCATTTGGATTAGATTTAGTTCTTAGGGACTATTTTTATGTGCCTACAGCAAGTAGGAATTTAATTTTTATTTTATGTTTAGCATAGGAAGGCTATATAATTAATTTTCTTAAGGACCATTGTAATATTCTTTTTGAAAGAAATAAAATTGTAAGTAATTTCGTTATAAATGGTCTCTATTAGTTACATATTGATGTTTCTATTTTTTATATCGAGCAAAATGTGAATGCCATAAGATCAAAGCGACCTAGGGATAGTCTAAATGATAGGTATCTTTGGCATCTTAGGCTAGGTCATATAGCTGAAGATAGGATTAATAAATTGGAGAAATGTGGGCTATTGAGTTTGTTGACTTTCAAGTTATATTCAATTTATGAATCATGCTTTCATGGCAAAATTACCAAGCTCCCTTTTGTAGGACATGGAGAAAATGCCATAGATCTACTTGACCTAGTACATACTGATGTGTGCGGCCCATTTGATGTGTCAGCTAGAGACAACTATGTCTACTTCATTCTCTTTACTGATGATTTATCTCAGTATGGGTATGTATATTTGATATAATATAAGTCTGAAGTCTTTAAAAAATTTAAAAAATTCAGACTCATAGTAGAAAAATAAATAGAAAAACCCATTAAGGTTCTTTGATTAGATCGAGAAGGTGAATATCTTAGTCAGAAATTTCTAGACTATCTTAAGGATAATGGCATAGTCTCTCAATGGACTCCACTTAAAACATCTCAACTCAACGAAATTTCAGAATGGAGAAATCGGATCCTATTAGATATGGTCCGATCCATGATGAGTTTTATGAATCTTTCTGAGTTTTTTTGGAGATATAGTCTGATGACTGCTATATATTTACTGAATAGGATTTTTTCTAAGATCGTTCCTACCACACCATATGAGATATGGCATGGTAAGAAATCAAGTCCGAGTCATCTCAGAATTTGGGGTTGTCCAACCCATGTTAAGAGACAATAGGCAGACAAATTAGAGTCTAGATCCTTTAGAACTTGATTTATTGGATATCCTAAAGAGTCATTAGGATATTATTTCTATCTTTCGAAAGATCATAATGTGATTGTGAGTCGACATGCCATCTTTCATAAAAAATAATTTATTCTAGATGGTAGCATCAGAAGATAGATTAGACTCGAAGAGAAAGTCTCTGATGAGAAACGAGCTAAGAAACCTATGGAATCCAATTAGATTGAGCCAAACCAAACACTACCTCCTCCATCTCATAGATCAAGTAGAATTTTTCATCCTCCTGAAAGGTACTTAGATACTATCCCAGAGGAAGTAGAGAAAATGTTCCTCATAGAAAATGGGGTTCATGGTGATGATACCAAAATCTGTGATGAGACGATATTAGATATCAACTTCAAGAAATGGTATTAGAAGTAACAAAGTTAGAGATCGACTCAATGCATTCAAACCAAGTTTGGACCTTGGTAGATCCATCTGAAGGTATTATATCTATTGGGTGTAAATAGATATTCAAGAGAAAGATAGGTGCCGATGGGAATGCAGAGACATTCAAAGCAAGGCTCGTAGCGAAAGGGTATAGTCAGCACGAAGGCATTAACTATCAGGATACTTTTTTGCCAGTAGCCGTGCTCAAATCCATCCATACATTGCTTACTATTGCAGCCTATTTCGATTATGAAATATGCCAGATAGACATAAAAATGGTAATCTTGAATAGATATCTTGAAAAAGATATCTATATAGAAAAGCCGCTAGGTTTCACATCCAGTGATAATGATCATAAGGTATACAAGCTGCAAAGGTCCATATATGGACTTAAGCAAGCATCTTAGAGCTAGAATGCTCGTTTCAATGATGTAATCAAATCATTTAGATTCATCAAGAATGAGGAGGAGCCCTATATTTTCAAAAAGGTCAGTGGGAGCACTGTTGTCTTTCTTGTGCTGTACGTGGATGACATCCTCCTAATTGAAAATGATATTTTTATGTTGACTACAGTCAAAATATGATTGTCTAAGGAGTTCTTTATGAAAGATCTAGAAGAGGCATCCTTTATTCTTGAAATTAAGGTCTATAAGGATAGAACGAATAGGATGCTGGGTCTCTCACAGAAGATGTACATAGAGGAGGTGCTAAAAAGGTTTAGCATGGAAAACTCTAAGAGAGGGTTAGTACCCTTCAGACATGGCATTCATCTCTCCAAGAAGATGTGTCCTAGCACACCTAAAGAGATTGAATGCATGAGCAAGATCCCTTATGCTTTGGCAATAGGAAGCCTCATGTATGCCATGCTATGTACACGACCTGATATTGCCCATGCTCTGAGTGTCACGAGTAGGTATCAGTCAAATCCAAACGACGAGCACTAGACTTCGATGAAATTTATCCTTAAGTACTTGAGAAGGATTATGGATATGTTTCTAGTTTTTGGTAATGGAGAACTACAGGTCCAGGGATATATAGACTCGGATTTTATGTCTGACATAGATAATTGAAAGTCGACATTTGAAAGTCTATTTTTTATAATGATGAAGCTGTCAGTTGAAAGAGTTCCAAGCAAATGGTGACAGTAGACTCCACCATGGAACCAGAGTACATCGCTACATCGAAGGTTGCAAAGAAGGTATTCTAGTATAAGAAATTCATTATAGAGCTTAGAGTGATGCCATCAGATGTTGTCCCTCTGTACTACAATAATAATGGCACTATAGTCCTAGCTAAGAAGTCGAGGTCTCACTAGAAATTCAAGCACATCGAGTGGCAATATCACCTCATCCGCAATTATCTCGAAAAGGGATACGTCGAGGTCAAGAGAGTCAACACTGCAGATAATATGGCTGATCCATTGACAAAGCCATTGAGCCAGCAGAAGATCGAAGCCCACCTTGAGAAGATGAAACTTAGATTTATAACCAATTAGCTTTAGATCAAGTGGGAGTTTGTTAGATGTGTGTCCTATAATTCAGATTGGCTAAATACTTGTAGTACACTTCTAAGGGCAATTTTATAATTTTAATTATAAATTAATAAAAAATTATTTTTTATCATAGTGCATATTTAAAGTTTCTGTAATACATTCTTTGAGTTAATGATAATGACAGTTTATACTTTCAAGAGTTAAAAAATTTAAGACATGAATTCACATAATTAACTCATAAAATGCTTCCAATCGTAGGATCATCACGAGGATGGTGATCGATCTGGAAGGTTGGTATACGATTACTTTCTTAGGATAGATGTATCTTGAGTCTACGGTACTGGAGTGAGAGTATAGGTACTTATTAGAGAACGAGGGCATTGAACGTGACCACCTCGAGCAGTCATAAGAAAGTCTACCTTCTCGTTGATGACTGACTGGATGCTATAGTGGTGTATTTGATTCTTTACCTGAGGTGCATCGATAGTTCACCTTGAGGGTATTATAGTTTGACTACACTATAACTCGATCCCTTCGCCATTTGAAATTCTGAGGTGTATGTTGGCTATAGCATGTTCATTGTAGGAATTGGATTGCACCAATAAGGGATCTATCTACCTCGGAAGATGAGTAGTAGTCCTATGATAATCATGAGATTGAATCCTTAAGCCCATGACCAAGGCAGAGTGAAGATGATAAGAAGAGTTTCTATTAGGATTTCATATTAGATTCAAATCGAATGATTAATTTATGTGATAGATATTGGGTTTCACAAGTTCACCTTAACCCTAATCCTATTGGGGCTCAAGATAGAAGAACCCAATCACACAGGTAACCACACCGAGAGATTCGATTTCGATTTTGATGGATTGCCATCATATATTGTTAGGTATCATTGGTGGATTTTGAAAGTAATTAGAATGATTTTGATGATCGATCATTCTAATTATATGAATCAAAAAAATTTTGGTCCATCGAAAGGTGTTTCGATGATGTCGATGATAGAGATCGCAACATATCTCATTACCATATAGAACTAAACCTAACTGGATCACATAAGCAAGGGTTTGAGTTTGGATGTCATTAATTGAGGTAGCCCAATTTGATTGATTTAGATTAGATCCAATCAAATTCAAGGTAATCGTGCTAGCACACGATTGAGCCTAACTTTCTCCTTTTTGTAATCTTTCTAATTTATTACAATCGAGCCAAATTTAATTTGACTCATTCATATATTTTGGATGGATTTATTTTCATCTGACTGGAATCTATCCAGGTCAGATTAAATCCATTCATAGTGCAATTGGACTAGGGTCAAAAGTTGACCTAATTAAGAGAATTGAGGGTCACCTGATTAGAGGCTTCTAGAAAATTCTTTGAAAATTATTTTGCTCTAATTTTTGGATATGTGATTGGGCTCGACTCATACTTTTGGTTGGCCCAATTTCATGATTTTTTGTGGTGCCTAGATTGGATTTCTAATAGAATTTGATTTGGATCAATCTCTTGAAGGGAGGAGTCCCATGCGCCATGAACTCCTCCTTATCCTTTCTTCTTGCCAACTTGGGAGGAGTTTTGGGTGACCAAACCTGATAAAGATTAGGTTGGCAATGTGGGCTATTAGATTGGATTCCTAGGTAATCAAGCAAATAAGTTGCTTGATCACTTAGGAGTCTAGATGGTGCAAGGGACTTCTATAAAAACTTCGGTGCATAAAGCTTTTAGAAGAATTATGATTGCCTTGTCCATATGCTGCTGCCCCTTCCATCTTCCATGCCCCCTCTAATCCTCTCTTTTCCATTCTTCTATGTGCCAAAAGTTGGGCACAAATCAAAGAAAGAAGATCTAATTAATTTATGAAGAGTTCAGCATCTACGTGATGGTGTTCGTGAAACGAACAAGGTGCCTTCAGAAGTTATTTTGAAGATTTTTCAGATTAGATTTAGATCTGATCTTTGGAGGCAAGATTTATGAGGAGAAGACATCCATATCCTACCTGAGTGGATATCGGTAGAGACCAGGCACGTGCGTGGCTCCTTCAAAATAATTAGGATCATCATAGGATAATCAGGTTACCCAAATAAGCTAAGAAATTAAATTTGATTTAATTTTATTTTAATTTTTAATATCAGATCTCCTTGATTAGATCTAAGAACTCTTAAAATTGATTGGATTATTAAAATTTTTGTAGAAAAATCTACTCCAGATCTGATCGGATCTGCATGATCCTGTGGCAGAAAATGAGATTTTCCTTCATCTACTTCATAGGAGTTAGGTGGAAAGATCAAAATAAGCAAAAGTCTTTCTTAAAATCTAAAAAATAAAAAAATATTAATCTCTCACCAAGTAATCGGGCCCTTTTGCCTAAGTAAGCATTGTTGTTCACATAAAAAGATGGGCAATGTGAATTAAAAAAAAGAGGTTTAGCATTGTCTCACTGAGTAACCGGGCTCTTTCGTCTAAGTAAGCATTGCAGTTCGCATCAAAAGATGGGGATGCAAGAAAAAAAGAAGAAAAAAAATATATAGCAGATAATAAGGTGACTAAATTATAAAAGATAATAAACTCTTCTCACATCAAGTTAGAGTATTTAGAAAGTAAAGTGGGCAGTTGGTGAAAGGAGATCTCTAAAAATTTCTATGGCTAATACTTAACCACTAATTGGGTCGAATTAATAATCCGATGACATACATCTTTAATGGTCTGGCTAGGTATTAGTTATCTTTAGGAATATCTAAACCTAACTTTTAATTCAAGGTTAAGTTGGTATTCATTGCTAATTTATCTTCTTTACTCAAGGATGAGCAAAGTTCAAGTTGAAGAGTGTGATAAACACATTAAATATATATAAATATTAATTTATTAATTAATTTATCTTTTTTTTTAAAAATTAATATTTTTATTTTATCTTTTGTAGAAAAGAAGATCATGGATGGAAAGAGCTCGATTTATAGGTCAAAACAAAAAAAATTTGGAGCGAATCAAATTTAAAATAGACCCAAAAAAGCATTCAAAAGAAAAAGAAAAAGAAAAAATAATAATAAATAAAGAGTGGATCAGTCGGTCCAACCGACTCGGCCCAGTGCACTAAACCAGACCAACCATTGGTTGGTTCAGAATAGTAGTTGGCCAGCGTCGCATGAAGATCAGCGCGGCCCGTGCGTGACTAGCCCGTAGCCAACCCACGCGAGACCAGCCCAGTAGCCCATGTGCGTGACATCACCCTGACATCACAAATCACGTGGCTTATGGGATTAAAAAGTTTGGCTATGGACTGGGCTTACACATGGTCTATACGGGCAGAAGGCGCTGATGCGCTATTGGACGGTTCCAGGCATTTATTTGGTCGATCGGATGGCTGGGAACGACACCAGGTTTGATTCAAACAACACCCAGCCCCTTTGTGCATGATCTAATAGCCCAAATCCACATCGATGGAAATCCAATGGCCGAAAGGGTTCTCCAACTTGATTCAAGAAAATTCTATGCCATCCGACGGTTAGAAATCATCAAATCAAGAGATCTAATGGTCCAGAATTCATCTAGGCCCTATTGAAACTATAAACCATGGATTTTGATGCGATCTGAGCTGTTTGAACCCGATCTGATGATAGAAAATTATTCTAGATAGTAAAATCTGAACTAGACTCATTTTTTCTTGCTTTTCTCTAATTCTAACTTAATTTCTTTTGATTTTTAACCTATAAAAAACTCCATAAGCCAAACCAATGAGCCATAAGCCCTTCTAAGCCTTCCAAAGCCCTTCCAAAGCTTCTCCATCAATAGCTAGCCATCTCTCTCTTCCTCTTTTCTCTCTTGTCAAGCTTTCTTTCTTCTTTCTTCTCCTTTCTCTCTTCCAACAAATCAAAAATCTAAGCCTGCATCTCCACCAAAACTTCTCTCCTATTCTGAATTTCTATCACCTGCTGCTGCCTAGATTCTTCAACAAAACTACAGGATGAAGATTTTAGCGAGAAGCTTCTCGATGGCCAGTTGATCGACTTATTCTCAAGAGATCATTGTGACTTTTATTTTCCACCTTTTATAAATTTTTTAATTTATAATAAAGACTATTTTTATTTATAAAATCTTTGTCTTTATTTTCTTATAATTGATTTAGAATAATTTATGACTCTTAGGATGACTCGTGATCTACGAGTATGGTTTGTACTTTTAAGATAAATAATATTTAGATTAATTTTTTTTATTATATTTTATTTAATTTAGACTAGTCTATAACTTTAAGGGATGGATTGTGATCTAAGGGTACATATCGTGCTTTCTAAGATAGATTATATCTTTATTGATTGGATATCAATTATAGCATCTTAAAAAAGAATACCAGTTGTTAGATAAGAGATCAACTGAGATTCTGAGAATCTATCTCCTTACTTACAACTCCTCTTTTAATTAATTTGCTATTTAATTTGTTTCTTAATTAATTTAAGTAGCCTTTTAATTAATTAACTTTTAATTTAATCTTCATCACTTTTAATTTATAATTTAAATGCAATTAACATGATTCTTGAGGATACGATTCTGACTCATTCTATCTATACAGTAGTGAGTTAGATTTTATTTTTGACCACTTATGATAGCGATCATCATTGTTCAATAATGATCGAAGCGATAGGATAGTGGCCATAATTGCACTAAGGAAAATCAAGACCTAACTAGTAAATAATTTATTAAACCTAAAGATTTGAATTTTAATCAAAAGGTTCTTCTATTATTTTATTCGAACTGATAGCCTTTACCTCTAATTTGAGAAATTATCCTAATCCATAGCGGGTACTAGAATCCACATTGACTGCACACGAGTCCAACTTTGGTCGGTCAATCCATGTACATCTAAGGATATTTTCATAACTAATTATTTTTTTAAACAATATCTAGTAATTTAATTTTATCCCAGTCCCTAATCAGTAGGCTTTGGCCTTCACTAAAAAGTTTTGATTAGGTCCAACCATTAATATGACTATACTTGGTCCATCTAACTAATGAATGATTAAGCCTAGCCTTGGTTGATCAACCTAATCATTATTTAGAAAGATGTAGCCAAGAAATTATATTATGAATGATAATTTCATTAGTCGATAAGTATCAGACCTTTAGGCCTCCAATGATTATCTAACTAATGGACCCATCATTACTCACTTAATGAGAGGCTATGATCTAATTATCATCATAACTATTTTACTTTTAAAGATCTAATAATTTTAGAGGATTTGGTTAACATGTTTTAAAAGAAGCAAATCAAATGAACTAGCTAATCATGATCCTTCCACTAACTTCACCAAGTCAAATTAAGAGGAACCATTAGATAGACTAGTCTAGGAGCACCTAAATCAGTCATATTGATTTACCTAGCTGGCATAGGTCAGCTTAAATTATCAAGTGATCTGATCAAAACATAACTTCATCTAGAAGGCTAGATAAGTAAGATTGGTGGGAGGGATATGCCATTAACTCATCAAAGACCGAATCAGTGCGAGTAGCTCTCAATTAAAGACCACTAGTCGAAGCTGTCAGACTTACCTTAGATATCAACTGGTTAATTAGTTTTGAGTGGATCAATCTAACATTTTGGGCTAGAACGCTTAGTCAAGAATCAAGTTCATTTTGGTTCTTATTAAAGATATGGACTTGACCAACTATAACTATTGTAATTGATCTTAGAGAACTTGATCTAATCTAAGATAGCTATTGATTAGATTTAGTCAATTCTCTAATTAAGTCCATTCTTTAATCTAACATTAGGTCTAACCTAATTAATGAATCTAATTCTCTCTAACCCATTAACCCTAGTATTATGATTTGTGTCCTAGGATTCATAATCCTAGATCCTAATCAAAATAATTCTTAATTCTTAATTAAGTTTTGGGTTGAGGGTTCGAGTTTGGCATTTCAAAAATAATTTTCATATTTATAAAATATTTTATAAGATGGTTCTACCAACCAAGTTGTATATTTGATTCATAATCAATATGCAAATAATAAATAACATAAACATAAATCTACTTTAGATCTAATCTAAACATATTCATGATCATGTATATCTAATTAAAATAATTTTAGTTTTAAACAATCATAAATCACCTTGGATAAGATCTAATATATTTATAATCATAAAAATTAGATTGAAAAACTTTTAATTAAATTATAAAATTTTTTAAATATAATTTAAAATTTTATGATTAGGATTTTAGATCAGCATGTATTAAGATAATCTCTCCATTATAAGAGAAAAATCTTACAGCAAGACAATCTTATAAGATTAGTCTGTGAGATCTAAAATTTTTTTTGATAGATTTAATATAAGATTATAATTTAGATTCAATCTAAAGAATAGATCTGAAATATGTAAAAAATCATATAAAAAAGACCTAGGCTCTGATACTAATTGAAGGAAAAACCTAGGTTTTCTAGCATGTATTTTGAAACTTTTTTAAAATCAGAATAGTGAAAGCTACATATTAATCTAATTAATCTATAAAATATATAAATAAATTTTAAATCTAAGATCTAATGATATGATTAAAGTATGCATATAAATCTAAAAATTAAATAAAATATAAAATAATGATATTGATCATATTAACATCAAACGAGAAAAACTAGATCTGATCTAGTCTACAATTGAGATCAAATCTCATTACCTTTTTTATGGATTTGGATGTCCATTTTTTGATTTGAGATTGAGGTTGTCTCTTTGAGCCACAGACATGTTTGGCCTCTATGAGAAATCTACACAAAGCCTCAATCACGATCCAAAGTCTAGCAATCTGAAAGTTAGCACAGTGCGCTAGCACTGCGCTGATCCTTCATCGATGGTTGATGCCGAATTTCCTTCTTTGATTGACTTGAATTCTTCAAGGTTTAAAGAATGAGAAGGAAGGATCTGGATGAAGCCTTCTTCCCATATTTTTCTCTCAAAAATAGGGGTAAAAAAATCTAAAATTAAAACCCTAGAGAAGACCCTTCTTCTCTAGGCCCTTTCCTCTCACCTAGGCACAATAATTTATGCCTTTAATAAATCCCATGCCCTCAACGTATGCCAAAGGTCTCCATGCCTAAGCTCTCTCTTTTAGTTCCAAGAACTTGCAAAATTTATAGCTTAACTTCCTTTAAATAGAGAGTTAGAGAAGAGTCCCTATCTAGGTTAAATACCTAGATAGAGAGTCCAAATAGAATAAGGATTGGGGTGCCCAACTCTTGGGTACCTCCTCAAGCTCTTTTGGCATAGATTCTAAATATTTGGTGCATAATTAAATCCTCTTTCTTCCATGAAAATTTGAGAAAAAAATTAGATTAATTGATGCCATAATGGATAAGAGTTTTGGATTTGTCCAAACTCTATCAAATAGAGTCTTGATCATTACTACTTCTTAGTTTTGATCAAATCCAAAACTATAAACCATCTAAGAGGGACTTGGAAGCAAGGATAGGCATAGAACCTTTCTAGAAATTAGATTTTCCATGAAAAAAAATCCATGGAAAGGGCATGGAGAAATGGAAGGTGGTGCAAGGAGGAGTCCTAGTCTAACTAGGACTTCATGCTTTGACTAGTCAAACTAAATTTTTAGCCTAATTAAAGTAGATCTTGATGCAACCTAATTAATGGTATTCATAATCTAATTAAAAATCTAATTAAATTAGATTAAATTTAATTTAAATTTAATTTAATTTTTTAATCAAATTAAAAATTAGGTGCACTCAAGTCCTAATTCAACTTGAAATTATTCTCCCTTACAATTGGCTTATCCAATTAATCAATTGGACTTGATCCAATCAAGTCCAAACTAAATCTAATTGAATCATATTTAATTAGACTTAACTTAGCCTAATTGTCCAATCAAATTAAGCCAATTAGCAATCTGATTGCTAATCAATTCTCCTACAATACTTGCACTAGGATAAACATCAATCGTAATAAATGTTTAATCCTAAAATGATTCTTAATCATTGATTAACCATCCAATCAGATCAAGACCTCTAATGTGTGTGACCCTATAGGTTCGAACCTAAGCTAGTAGTATAGGAATAAATTTTTATATCAATCAAAGTGACTATCTAGCAATGGTATCCGATAGTCGGATATGTCGAATGTATAAAGCAACACTTTTAGAACTCATGTAGATATGGTTTTTGTATAATACATCCCAGGATGACTTTGGATTTAACCATTAATCCTAAATAAGTCATCCATCAACAATAATATACTATCTCCAAACTCTTGGAGTGATCAATCCTATCTTGATCATTCATCAACTTTATAAGTACTTGATTGTACCCAAAAATCTTTCATTACTGAACTAAAAATTTAGATAGTCTGGCACCAAAGTATTTAAAAATATATCCTTGATAAGAGCACGATGTTGTCGTTAAAATACCATGTTTATCAGTTTAATCTGACTTCTTAAAATAATTAAAAATAGATAATAAGTAGTGAGTTAGATTGAATCCATAGAGAAGACAGTGTTTTAGTTTCTAAATCTTTAATTTTTAGAAAAAAAATTTAAAAATTAATTTAAAATTAAAAAATAAAAATTAAAAGATGCAGAAAGAGAAACTTGGTACTAAGATTTACTAGTTAGATCTCAGCATCTACTTGCATAAAAATAAAGAGCAATAATTAAAATATAAAAATTAAATTATAATAAAAATAAAGAGCATGAATTTAAAGAGCATAAAAATAAAATTTGCATTAATTTAAAAGTACATAATTTAAATACATGAAATTTAAAAAGAAAAAATAAAATAAAAATAGCTGATCTTGAACTTGGATCAGCATCAACGTTGAGATGGTGTAGAAGCCAACTCTTTTTTGTAGCACCTATTGCCTTGAAGCAACCTCTAACCCAAGCATGACTCTAATCTTTACCAAACTCCTTCCCATGATCGAAGACAGATTGATTTGGAGGCCTGGGATCCTTTAAATAGGTGTTGGAGGGCTGGAGGATTTTTCTGCAGGCAATATGAGACAAAGAGCCATTTTAATTATCAAAATAGAAAAAAATCAAAGGAAAATTTGGATTAAAATAGCTTATGGATAAATCTGGTGAAGTCTGACCATTCAATAGAAATCCAATAGTCCAAAAAATATCAAAATCGGATGTGTAATGATCCAGATCAAGTCAAATTAAGTTCTAGCCATTGGATCTTGCAAGATGAAAAAGATCGAGCCATTGATCCATACTTGGATGCCTTAATCACTGATGAAAGCTTTTTGGACCATCAAATCGGCATTTCGATGAGATCTGGTTGTCAGATCGCATCAAATAAAGGCTTAGAATCCTTCTTTAAATCAAAAATCAACCCCAACCATCCAATCTTCACCGCAAACAACCATAGCTGCATGATCATGTAATCATTGTTCATGTGGACTGCGTGGACTGGGCGTACCGAACATTCTAGCCAATCAACACATTTCTTCCTCTGGAAATTATCGAAATGCCCTCACTTAAGGGTTCACGATGAGTCGTGATAAAACTGATGTTAGCTTGACGTCAACAACGTGCGAGATGACTTGGCGACTTGGCTTGGCTCGATGGCTTGGTTGGGTAGCTTGCTAAGTCGTTTTCTTTTTTTATTTTAATTTTTTTAAAAAATTCATATCTAATCCATTTTAGCTTCATTTTACTTCAAACTTATTTTATTATGATAAAAAAATAAGCTCTTTTTATTTATAATAATATTTTATTTTTTTAAATTTTTTTTATTTTTAATTAATTTTTAATTTATAAAAATATTAATTTCTTAAAATATATATAAATTAATGATTAATTTTTAAAAATAAATATAAATTAATTATTAAATTAATACTTTTATTGATAAATTTATGGTACTTATTACACCCTCCAACTTAAGCTTTGCTTATCCTTGAGTAAATAAAGAATTTAGTTTTAGATACTTTTTATCTTTAGAGTTTTGAATTTTATCTAAGCAGTTTTCAAAATAGTCATTGATATTCAGTAGAGCATAAGTAAGGCATGTCATTGGAATATTAGTACCTATAAAAAAAATTAAGTAAAGAACATTAAATTTTTCTAAATTTTTTCTAAATTATCCCTATCTTTATCTTTGAATTATCTAAACTTTCATATGAACAAATGTATTGCTACTTCCGTCCTTCATTTACTGATTTTTTTTATTCACATTGCCCACTTTTTGACATGAATATCATTGCTTACTTAGGCAATGAAATCTAGTTACTCAATGAAAAACCAATGTATGGGTGTGTGTATTTTTTATTTTTTTAACATTATACCACTATTGAGTGCCTTAATCTCTTAAGCTTTCTATTTGATCCATATAGCGAGTCTTGGGCTAATGACTTTCAAACCAATTAGCGTTGGGATAATAGGTATAAAATATCCCTCGAACTTACTAGCTCGAATCAAATAGACTACGAGTTAAGACTAGCTTTATAATGAGCTTCTTTGCCCTTCCCATCTTTTGATACGAAATTCAATGCTTACTTAGGCAAAAAGATCTGGTTACTCAGTGAAAAGTACTTAAAAATTATTTTATTTTTTATAATTTTTTTTAATATGAAGAAATATATAGTTATTCTACACAAGCTCATAAAAAGTAGATTTTTCTTTTGATGCTGGTAGAAAGAATTAGAATTGCTCAAAGAAAAATTATGCATATTCTAGACTTAACTCTTTATTAGATTTTTTTAATATTTGGTCTCTCAATATCTCAAAAATTCTTTAGTCTATGCATCAATTTTTTTTAAAAAAATGCTTAGTTCAACTTGATTCTTAAGCATAATCAGGTGTCTAAATACTAAATACTAACTTCTTTGAGGACTTTAAAAATTTAAAAATTTTTATTCTCCCCATCCAATTTAATCAACATTATCCTCAATGGAGAAAGAAAAAAAATAAAGAATATAATAAAGAATAGAAAAAAATATAGCTGACTCAATGTGTTCGTGGTCCAACACATGCCTTTGAAAATTTGACTCTTCCTCCAACTTATTCAAAATATCTGAAAAAGAAAATATACTAAAAAGATAAATCAGATGCAAGAAAACTAAATATTGGGTTATCTTCCAACAAGCACTAAGTTTACCATCTTCAGTCAGATACAAGGCAGCTTAACTATCCTATATTAAAAATTAGATTGATAAATTTCAATAATTTTGGATTGCCAATTATAGAAAGATAGTTTATGATCCCTTTATTGATATATTCATTTTAAATTATGGGAATATAATTTATAAACCTATTCTCAGATCCTTGTTTATTAAGAATTTTTTCTATTTGTTCTTCTAGAATGCCTATATGTTGAGTTTTTGGATTAGGAGTTGAGTTGATGCAATGGGTACTGGAAGGGTGACTAGAGGTAGGTTTAATTCTAGAGATAAATTATTATGATCTTATTTAAATAACTCCATTGGCTTTTCATTACATGCCTCTTGATTTTTATAAGAAGAACCAGCTTCTAGGATGATGGAAATAGGACTTTAGGTTTATAGTTGTCAGGTAAATCATCTATTCTCTTCTTTTCTTTATCTGTCTCATTTAAACTAGAACCAACATTAGCACTAGTTTCGGGCTCAGGTTCTTTTATGTGGTTAGTCTTAGTACTAACCTCTTTTTCTAAATTTTTATTTTGGCTATAATCAATACTAGCCTCTCTCACCTAGTCCTGATATGGTTCCATAAGAATTCTATAACTCTTAAATTTAGGAATTACTTTGGCATTCTTTAATTGAGGATTCTTAGGTGGGACATTAGATTGATAATTAAGTCTAGGTGGTTGGTGGATAATGGATGGGTTGTTTATAAGAATCAGTTGGCTCGATAGTTGATCTAGTTCTCTTCTCATATTAGACTCAGCTTGTTGTCCTATTTGTACTTCTAGCCTGGTAATAGATTGTTATTGATTTAGAATCAATTGTTGAAGTTGATTAAATCTATCATCGGCTAGATTGGTCTATTGAGAAGATGGGTATAATGGCTGGTATAATGCAATGGCTAGGAAGACTAACTAGGCTGACCACTATTATAGGCATAGTTTTGATATTGGGTCTAAGCCTGAGTCCGTTGGGGTATCCAAAAAAAATTAGAGTGGTTCCTCCAATCTAGATTATTTGAATTTAAAATAGGATCATTAATCAGCTTGGAGTAGCCTTGTACAGCTTGAACTTGTTCTTGAATAAAAGATAGAAACTATGCATCCATGGGACATTCACTCATATGATGGGTTGGGTTAGCACAAATTGAATAAATCTTCTGATAATTAGAGGGTGATATAAATTATGCAAAAGATTATTGACCTAGGTTTAGGAGTTGATCTAATTTCTGAGTAAGAAGGTCCACTTTATCTATCAGGTTTAAGTTAGTTTTAGGACTAGATTTTGGATATTTAAATTCATGGATCCCTACCCAGATTTGATAGAAAGATAACGAAGCATGGTTGATTAAGTTTTCACTCATGATTTTAAATAAAATATAGGCTTCGTCCTCACTTTCATTCATAAATGCACCTCCACAGGATGCATCTACTATTTGTCTATATTGATCTCCTAAACTCTCATAGAAAGCTTGAACTATTTGCCACTTAGACAAACCATGATGTGGATATTTTCTAATAAGTTTCTTAAGTCTCTCCTATGACTCATGAATTTGTTTTCCTAGAAGCTGAGCAAATTCAGTGATAGCTCGCCTGAGGATGTTGGTTCATCCTATGAGATAAAATTTCTTAAGAAATTTATTTTGCAATCCAGTCCAAGTTTTAATTAGTCTCCCTATTATGCCAAGCTAGTACTTGGCTTTATCTTTTAATGAAAAGAAAAATAGAATTAGTCTAAGGGCATCCTCAATCAAATTTTGAATCCTCACCATAGAGCAGATTTCTAAAAATTCATCCAGATGCTTATAAGAATCTTCATTGATATTTTCATAAAAAGATGGAAGCATCTGGATTGTGGTTGGCTTGATCTTATAGTGGATAGCATGTATATCAGGTAATTGAATACAAGTCGATGGATTATAGATAAAAGAAAAAAAATATTTCTCTGCCTAGGTGGTTCTCTAAAATTTCCATCCATTTGGTTATTGGGTTTAATATGATTCAGCTATTTACTTTTTATGGTTGGATTCAACTAGATTAGAAAAAGTGATCTCCTACCTTGCATATATTAGTGTAACCCTAATGTATGGTTCAAAATTTTTTAATTTTTAAGAATTTTTATTTTTTTTATTTTTTATTATTTTTTTAATTTTTATTTTTTTTATAATTATTTATTATTTATTATTATAATTATATTATTATTTTATTTTTTAAAAATTTTAATGACTTTTTAATGATTTTATTATTTTATTATAATTTTATTAATTTTTTATTAATTTTTTTATAATTTTTATTTATTTTAAATTTTTAATTATTTTTATTATTTAATTATTTAATTTTTATTATTTTTAATTTAATTTATTTAGATTTATTATTTTTTTGAAAGAGAAGAGGAGAAAAAGAGAACAAAGAAAGAAGAGTTCTAAAGAAGAGGTCCTAACGAGTCCTAGAGCTAAGAAGAGAAAGAAGATTAGTTTTAATTAAATTTAATGTTGGTTAGCAATCAAGTTAGACAAATAATCCTAACTAAGGGTTGTCTTAGATTTAGATGCTCCTAACTACCATGGTTACCTTCAAGCCCTTCAAGTGTAAGATTAGCCAATCATCTGGCCAGGTAAGTATAAGATTGGTGGGAGTCGCTCCATTGCTTGTCTTAGATACTAATTGTACTTGGTCAGATAAGCAAATGGAACCATTATAAACCACCTTTCTTCGACCCCAATCATCCCTGAACCACTTTTCTAGATATCAGTTAAATTGATTAACCCTAATCTGATCAAACTTTTAAGATTTCTTATCCTAATGAGCTCGAGCTCCTAGGGCCGATGTCTAATTAATTTTAAAATTAAAGGCTTAGATCAATGTAGGATGCTGGTTGGTTATTTATGGGCCAAGAAAGAATGATTAAATTTTCATCTTATCTTGTTTAATGGGTTATGTCCTTAATTTGGTTTAATATGAATATGCATAAAAAAAAAATTTCAGGCAAGGGGTTCTATGTAATTTAAACTAATGCATGCAGCTAATTGAGTTTTGAAAAACTTACCTTGCCTCTAGTAATCACTAAAAGAAATAAAAAATAAAAATAAAACTAATATCATGCATGCTCTAAATAATTAGAATTTCTAATCTTGCCATGAAGCTTTTAATTAAATTTAAGTGGAAATTTTTTAATTAATTTAAAAATAAAATAAATATTAAAAAAATTTGGATTAGGATTGATTTCAGCAAGCAAAATTGGAAGCTTCCTCCTTTCTCTAAGGTTCTCTTTTTTTTATTTGCAAAATAAAGAAGAAAAAGTTAGTAAGCAATATTTACATAAAATTAAAGAAATTAAAAATTTATTTATAATTTAATTTATAAGAAAATCAAAGAAATCAAAAGAAATAAATTTTCACACCCTCCTCGATAATGGTGCTAAAAATTTGGTGCATTTTCCATTAAGAAATAAATTATTCTTAATTTATAGAAAAAAATAGCACCTATTTGTCTCTGACAATGGTGGCAAAAAATTTGATAAGAGTATGATGTTGTCATTAAGACATCATATTTATCAATTTAATTAGACTTCTTAAAATAATTAAAAATAGATAGTAAGTAGTGAGTTGAGTCGAATCTACAGAAAAGATAGTGTTTTAGTTTTAAAATTCTATTTTTTAAAAAAAAGATTTTTAAAAATTAATTTGAAGTTAAAAAATTAAATTATAAATAAAAAGTAGAAATTAAAAGGTATAGAAAGATAAACTTGGTACTAAGATCTACTAGTTGGATCTTAGCATCTACTTGCATAAAAATAAAAAGTAGTAATTAAAGTGTAGAAACTAAATTAAAATAAAAATAAAGAACATGAATTTAAAGAGCATAAAAATAAAATTTATATTAATTAAAAAATTTATAATTTAAATACATAAAATTTAAAAAGAAAAAAATTATAAATAGCTTATCTTGATCTTGGATCGGCGTCAGCATTGAGATGGTGTAGAAGCTAGCTCTTTTTCATAGCATCCGTTATCTTGAAGCAGCCTCTAACCTAAGTATGGCGCTAACCTTTAGCAAACTCCTTTTCATGACCAAAGACTGATTGATTTGGAGGCCTAGAGTCCTTTAAATAGGTGTTGGAGGGTTGGAGAATTTTTCTATAGGCAATATGGGACTAAGAGTCATTTTAATCAACAAAATAGGATGAAATCCAAGTGAAATTTAGATTAAAATAACTTTTGGATGAATCTGGTGAAGTTTGGTCGTTCAATAGGAATTCAACGGTCCAAAAAATGCCAAAATTGGATGTGTAATGGCCCAAATCAAGTTGGGTTAAGTTCTAGCCATTGGATCATGCAAGATGGAGAAGATTGGGTCGTTGATTGCATGCTTGGATGTCTTAATCACTGCCAAAAGCTTTCTGGACCGTCGGATCGGCATTTGGATAAGATCTGGCTATCAGATCGTGTCAAATAAAGTCTCAGAATCCTTCTTTAAATCAAAAATCAACCCTAGCCATCCGATCTTCACTGTAAATAACCACAGCCGCATGATCATGCAATTATTATTCATGTGGACCACGTTGATCGGGCGTACCGAAGACTCCAACCAATCAATGCATTTCTTGCTATAGAAATTACTGAAATGCCCTCACTTAAGGGTTCATGATGAGCCATGATAAAACTGATGTCAGCGGCACATGGGATGGCTTGGCAGCTTGCTGGCTTGCGGCTTGGCTTAGCCGATGGCTTGGCTGGATGGCTTGCTGAGCCATTTTCTTTTTTATTTTAAATTTTTTTTTCTTTAAAAATTCATATCTAATCCATTTTAGCTCCATTTTGCTTCAAACTTATTTTATTATGATAAAAAAATGAGCTCTTTTTATTAATAATAATATTTTATTTTTTATTTTATTGTTTTTTAAATAATTTTTTAATTAATAAAAAATATTAATTTCTTAGAAATATATATAAATTGATGATTAATTTTTAAAAATAAATATAAATTAATTATTAAATTAATATTTTATTGATGAATTTATGGTACTTATCAATTCTAAAGTCAATCATCTAAGTTGTAGATGATTGAAATTAGTATATGAATTATCAAATAATAATTATTATTTAGATTATTCTGAAGAGAAAATTTTGATTTTTTGGATCAGATTTATTCAGATCTGATTGGATCAAGAGATATATTTTAAAATTTTTTCTCTTTAATCCAAAATAGATCTAGGATGTTTTAGATTTAATTCTTATTATTTTAATAATAAAAATAAAATATAGATAAATTAAATCATATTTAATTTATCTTGATGTAGAGTAATCCTATTATCCGTTGATGATCCTATAAGCAGTGGAAGGTTATGGATCTAGCTATGCAAGTGCCTGGCCTCTATCGGTATCCACTCAGGTTGGATCTGAAGATCCTCTTCTTCTCTATCACGTCTCCAAAAATCAGATCTGAATCTGATTTAGAGGATCTTCAAAATAGCTTTTGAAGATCAGCAGTTGTCCTTTGCAGCAGCGCAGCCTTTTAGCTTTCTGTCACCTTTTTCTCATCTAGATTGCACTAACACAGATCCCAAACTACTTTGGGCATGGAGAGGAGAGGGAGAAGATGGACTTGGCATGGAGGAGGAGGAGAGAGGCAGCCTTGGGGCATGGAGAATTTTCATCTTATTTTTGAGTTGGGCGTAGGGTCTTATTTATAGACTATGCATGATCCAACTCCTCTTCATCCCAACCAATCATAACCCTTTGTGAAATCAGATCTAAATCTGATTGGTGGGTATAGAGTCCCTTGGATTCATCCTTAGATGGCGCCTAAGACCAATCAAAGTTGGTTCTTAGGAGGAGTCTAATCGAAATCCAATAAGGAGATGGAGTCCCTATCCTATAGGGACTCTTGGGCACCTCAAACTTGGGTGCACGCCACCCTTGGCGTGCGCCCTCCTCCTTGCTAGGATCATGTCTCCATCCCTCTGGCGTGCACCCTTCTCCTTGCTAGGATCATGTCTCCATCCCTTAACCTCTTGCTATCCTCAAGACCCTGCATGGAAGTGCACAGATGAGCACTAAAACCAGAGTCAAGCACCCAACTGGATGCAGAAGAAATCATAAGGTTAGACTCAATAACGAGCATACCTCCAGAAGGACCTTCCTTCTTGTTCTTCAGGGTGGCCAGGTAAGTAGGGCAGTTCCGCTTCCAATGGCCATCACTGTTGCAATGGAAATACTTTTCTTTGACAGTGGCCTTCTTCTTCGGCTCTGCCTTCTTCTTCTTTCCTCCTTCCACCTTCTACTTTTTTGCAGACTTCTTTTTCTTTCTATAAGACTTTCTTTTGGAAGAAGTCCGTTCCATAGCAAGAACTGAGCCTTTAGAACCTTTCATAGAAAGCTCAGCGGTGACCAGCATGTTCATTAATTCGGCCAAGAAATTTTGAAGTTTATGCATGTGGTAATTCATGATGAATTGCCCATATGCATCAGTCAAGGATTGTAGAATAATATCGTTCTGCAGATCCAAGTCTAACTTCACACCGAGCTTCTCAAGCTCTTCCATGTCCTTGATCATCATCAGACAGTGATCTTGGACTGACTGCCCATCATGCATCTTAGCCTTAAAAAGTCATTTCGTGACTTGATACTTGGCTGCGCGACTCTGTTCACCAAACATCTCCTTGCAGGTGAGCCAACATTTGGCGAGCAGTCCTGATATCTTCATGTTGGCACTGGAGCTCATCAGACATCGAGCCCAACATGTAATATCTGGCCTTATTATCTTCGTCTATCCATTTTTTCAGAGATGCTCTCTGTTCAGTGGATGGATGGGCTGGTAAGGTGGGAGGGTCCTGATCCAATACATGGGTTAACTTCTCAAAACCCAAAATGATTTTGTAGTTCCTGAAGCCAATCTTTATAATTGGGTCCGGTCAGTCTATGTGTGTCCAGGATACGTGCTAATGGGTTGGACGCAGACATTTTTCTATAGAGAGTCAAAGATTCTAGTTAGATACTGTAATTATGACTTGACCAATTTATTTAGGGATTTTATTTTTAAACAAATTAGCTCTCCACTATTTTCTTGGATCCCTACACTCCCTCTGTAGAGATGCAAAAATCTCCATGATTAATGATTTCTAGTGGGTGGTGCGGTCTCACCAACTGACTCATCACCTCACCTAACAGTTATTGGTGATGGGTTAGCCAATGAGTGAACAACTCTTGTTCAATGATTCTCTAATCATGGTGCACCCAAACTTGGTCTCTAATTCATGAATCTCACCGTATCCAAAATATTGATCCACTCCTTAGTTAAGTCAGACCCACCATTTGCACAGACTGGATTCCTAATTGAGTCTCTCACCGTATCCAAATATTGAGCCCAACTCATCCTCCAGCCCATAGCATCCAATGCCTAATAGACATGGTTGCATCTTTTCGGTGCAACTGAGCCACTGTATCCAGTCGAGAACAATCAACCCCGGGAAGGGCCCGCACATCTACAATGGTGGAAGACCTCAGACTTAATCTTTTCTTAGGGAGAATTGATTCAGGTCTCATTAAACTAGACTTGTCATAGTCATAACAATTATGACTAACCTAGTGGCATGGGTTAGCTCGGATTATTGACCACCTCAAATCAGAACTGAGTCAACAGATATGGCCAGGTAAGTGAGACCGGTGGAAGGGAATATGCCATTAACTCGTACAAGAATGCATTCAGGTCGAGTAGCTCCCAATTAAAAATCAGTCGGTCGTATGTGCCAAACTTACCTTAGACACCAAATTATTGAGTCCAGAACCAATTGGGTTAGCCTACAATCCAGACTCTAACCTCTGAGCCTAATTAGGTCTTGCTTGATCGTGACTCGATCTTGACCCAGACTTAATCCTATTAGGCTGGTCAATTTAAGCATTGTTGATCCCATCTAACCAACTCTTGATTCGGTTTGATCAACCGCTTAGACCTAATTGAGCTACCCAAGCCCGAACCCAGTATTATGAATATGTCTTAGATCTAAAATTCTCAATTTTAGACCTAATTAATATTTCATAATCTTAATTTTTAATTAAGTAGGGTTCATAAATAAAATATGCACAATAAATCCTAGGGTTTCAGGATCTAGGATTTTGCAGAAAGTAAGTTTTGGATTTCTGATTAAGGACGAATGCGCAGCACCCCTACACGTCATAAGAACACCCAATCGGATGGGAGGAGAGGGCCTTTAAACCCTTCTTCATTCTTATGATCGGACGGCCAAGAGGAATGCCTTAATCAGGAACATGTAATACTACAAAATAGTTTTAGATCTATATCATATATCTCATATACAAATTAGATCTAATCATGGCATATTTTGCATACATCTCATGTATCGAATCATGCATATTTTTAGATCTAAATTATCTCATAATAATCTAAAAAATTAGATTTAAATTGATCTTATCAAAATAAACTCTAATCTAGATAACTATGTAGAACTATTCTACAACTAGTCTAGACATGCATCAATCATATCTCATATGATGTTTAAAATTAAATAATTTTTATTTACTATTTTTTAGATATTATTATAATAATTATAATATCAAAAAATAGTAAATAAATAGATCTAAAATATGATTTAATCAAATTAAATTATAAACATGCAAGACTATTCTATAGAACTATTCTATTTTAGAACTAGTCATGCATATTTTCTAATCTTAGATCCAAATCATTTAATTTTAATTTTTTCTAATTTTAGATCTGATCACATCTCATGTGACATCTAAAATTACTTATTTTTTAATTAAAATAAATTTAAAATTAGATCTAAACACTTTAGAACCTTGGCTCTGATACCAGTTGAAGAAAAAATCCTGATTTTCTGGACCAGGTTCGTTCAGATCTGATCGGATCAAGAGATATATTTCAAAATTTTTTTCTTTGATCTAAATTAGATCTAGGATATTTTAGATCTAATTTTTATTATTTTAATAATTAAAATAAAATATAGATAAATTAAATCAAATTTAATTTATCCTTGATGTAGGGTAATCCTATTACCCGTTGATGATCCTGTAAGCAGCGGAAGGTTCTGGATCTAGCCATGCAAGTGCCTGGCCTCTACCAGTATCCACTCGAGCTGGATCTAGAGATCCTCTTCTTCTCTATCATATCTCCAAAAATTAGATCTGAATCTGATTTGGAGGATCTTCAAAATAGCTTTTGAAGATCAGCAGTTGTCCTTTGCAGCAGCGCAGCCTTCTAGCTTTCTGTCGCCTTTCTCTTGCCTAGATTGCACCAACTTAGATCCCAAACTACTTTGGGTGTGGAGAGGAGAGGGAGAAGATGGACTTGGCATGGAGGAGGAGAGAGAGGCAGCCTTGGGGCATGGGGAATTTTCATCTATTTTTGAGTTGGGCGTAGGGTCTTATTTATAGACTATGCGTGATCCAACTCCTCTTCATCCCAACCAATCACAACCCTTTGTGAAATCAGATCTAAATCTGATTGGTGGAAATAGAGTCCCTTGGATTCATCCTTAGATGGCACCTAAGACCAGTCAAAGTTGGTTCTTAGGAGGAGTCTAATTCAGAATCCAAAAAGGAGATGGAGTCCCTATCCAATAGGGACTCC
>QRFJ01001947.1:73915-119667 GCA_006176705.1 Cocos nucifera | reverse complement strand
TTGGTGCCTCAAACTGGCATGCGCCCTCCTCCTTGCTAGGTTCTGGCAGGGGGACAAGCCCCCACCGGTTCTCCAATAGTTGCGTGACACATGGATAAAAGTCAAAGTATCAATGGTCAACATTTGACCAGTCAAAGGTCAACTTTTGACCAAAGTCAAAGGATGAGAAATGGCAGGTGGCCAAAATTGGCAGGTATTGTCTTACAAAATAAGACAACCCTTTTCTAACCTGGACAGGCTTTAGTCAGACCAAGTAAAGGCCTATGATCGAGCACAAACTTCTTTAGCTCAGTCAGGACAACTATTTATGATAGTAAAAGAAGAACGTTAGGTTCAATCGAGTGCTAGCACGATTTTCTTGAACATAATTGAATCTCATTTAGATCAATTGAACTAGATCAGTTCAATTGATGATCACCAAATTCAAATCCTTATTTGTATGACCTGTTAGATATATGTGCCCTAGAAGCCAGAATTGGCTGACACTTGTAATACACTTCTAGGGGCAAAATTGTAATTTTGACTATAATTAATAAATGGGTTATTTTCTATCACACATGTGTATTTAGTGTCTGTGATACATCCTTTGAGTTAATGGTAATGATAATTCATATTTTCAAGAGTTGAAAATTTAAGACATGAATAATCATTATTAACTCATAAATAGCTCCCGACCATAGGATCATCACGAGATGGTGATTGATCCGGAAGGTTGGTTAACGATCGCTTCTCTTTAAGTAGATGATCTTGAGTCTACGGTGTGGAGACACCGGAGCGAGAGTACAGGTACTCGTTAGAGAACGAGGGCACTGAGCGTGACCACCTCGAGTAGTCATTAGGGAGTCTACCTTCTCGTCAATGACTGACTCGATGCTGCAGTAGTGTGTCTGGTTCTTTGACCGGAGATGCATCGGCAGTTCACCTTGAGGGTGTTATAGTTTGACTACACCATTACTCGGTCTCCTAGCCATATGGAACCCTGAGGTGTATGTTGGCTGTGACATGTTCATTGTAGGAATGGATTGCATCAAGATGGGATCTATCTTACCTCGGTGGTAGAGGAGTAGCCCTAATGATGATCATGAGAATCAAGTCTTCAAGCCCATGGCCATGGCAGAGTGAAATAATAGAAAGAGTTTCTATTTAGATTTTTCACATTGGATCCGAATCGAATGATTACATCATATGACAGAGACTAGGGTTTTGACGAGTTTCACCTTAACCCTAATCTGATCGGGCTCAAGATAGAAGAACTGAATCACATAAGTATGCTGCACAAGAGGTTCGCATTCAGCTCTGATGGGGTTGCCACCATATACTGCTAGGTGTCCACTGTGGATTTTGGGAGCAATTAAGAATGATTTAGATGATCGATCATTCTAGCTGTTCGAATCGAAGAGTTTCTGATCCATCGAAAGGAGTTTCGATGATGTCTATGATAGAGATCATGACATATCCCAATTACCATACAGAACTGAACTAACTGGGTCACACAAACAAGGGTTTGAATCTGGTGATCATCAATTGAACTGATCTAGTTCAATTGATCTGAATTGAGATTCAATTAGGTTCAAGGAATCGTGCTAGCACTCGATTGAACCTAACGTTCTTCTTTTTGCTATCATAAATAGTCGTCCTGTCTGAGCCAAAGGAGTTTTGTGCTCAAACAGAAGTTCTTCTTATGGTCTGACTGAGGTTGTCCAAGTCAGAAATAGGTTGTCTCTATTTGTAAGACATTACCTCCATTTTTGGTCACCTGCCATTCTTGTTCTTGACTTTGGTCAAAAGTCTACCCTTTGACTGGCCAAACGTTGACCATTCACCCTTTGACTTTTGACCACATGTCATGCACCTATTGGAGAGCTGGTGGGGGCTTGTCCCCCTGCCAGAACCTGGCAAGGAGAAGGCGCGCACGCCAAGGGTGGCGTGAGCCCAAGTAGGAGGCGCTAGGAGTCCTTGTTGACAAGGACTCCATCTCCCTTTAGGATTCCAATGAGAGTTCTTCTAAGAATCCAAGTTTGACTGGTCCAAGGCACTCTCCAAGTAGGAATCCAGGGGACTCTATCCACCAATCAGATTTAGATCTGATTTCCCAAAGGGTTGTGATTGGTTGGAGGAAGATGACTTGGATCACGCTTAGTCTATATAAAAGACCCGCGCCCAAGTGAAAAAATAATCAAGAAGCAATCTTCCCACGCCCCAAGGCTGCCTCTCTCCCCTTTCTCCACGCATACTCTTCTCCCCTTGCTCTCCACGTCCAAAAGTGTTTTGGATTTGGATTGTGCGATTTAGATCAAGAAAAGGAGATCAAAAGCAGAAGGCTGCGCTGCTGCGAAGAACGACTGCAGATCTTCAAAGAGTTTTGAAGATCCTCCAATCAGATCCAGATCTGATTTTTGGAGGCGTGATAGAGAAGAAGAGGATCTCCAGATCCAGCCCGAGTGGATACCGTAGAGGCCAGGCGCTTGCGTGGCTTGATTCAGAACTTCCTGCTGCAAACAGGATCATCAACAGGGTAATAGGATTACCCTAATTCAGGTAAATTGAATGTGATTTAATTTATCTTTCATTTAATTTTTATTAAATAAATAAGAATCAGATTGAAGCATCCCTGATCTGATACAGATCTAAGAAGAAAAATTTTGAAATTATATCTCTTGATCTGATCAGATCTCAACGAACCTGTTCAGGGAAATCAGGATTTTCCCTTCAAGTGGTATCAGAGCCATGTTAAAAATAGTTTAGATGTCTGATTTTTTATATTTTATTTTAATTAAAATAACGTGATTTCAGATGTCACATGAGATGTGATCAGATCTGAAATCAGGAAAATTAAAATTAAATGATTTGGATCTAAGAACATGAAGATATGCATGACTAGTTCTAGTATAGAATAGTTCTATAGAATAGTTTTGCATGTCTTTGATTTAATTATGATTAAATATATTTTAGATTTCTTATTACTGTTTTCTGATATTATAAGTGTTATAAATAACATCTAAAAGCAAATAAAAATTATTTATTTTAAAATATCAATGAGATATGATGATGCATGACTAAACTAGTTGTAGAATTTCTACATAGATTGTCTAATTAGATTTATTTTGTATAGATCAATTTAAATCTAATTTTTCAGATTATTATGTGATAATTTAGATCTGAAAACATGCATGATTATGATACATGAGATGTATGCAAAATATGCCATGGTTAGATCTAAATTTGTATATGAGATATATGATATAGATCTATAACTGTTTTGTAGTATTGAATGTTTTGATGTTCCTGATTAAGGCGTTCCCTTGGCGTCCGGTCATAAGAAAAGAAAGGGTTTAAAGGCCCTCTCTTCCATTCATGGGTGTTCTTATGATGTGTAGGGTGCTGCGCGTTCGTCCTTTAATCCCAAAACTTACTTTCTGCAAAATCCTAGATCCTGAAACCCTGAGATTTATTGTGCATATTTTTTATGAAACCCTACTTTTAAGAATTAAGTTTATGGAATATTAATTAGGTCTAAAATTGAGATTTCAGATCTAGACATATTCATAATACTGGTTCGGGCTTTGGTAGCTCATTAGGTCTAAGCGGATTGATCAACCGAATCAAGAGTTGGTTAGATGGATCAACAATGCTTAATTGACCAGCCTTAATAATAATTAGTCTGGGTCAAGATGCGAGTCACGATCAAGCAAGACCTAATTAGGCTTCAAGGTTAGAGTCTGGATTGTAGGCTAACCCAATTGGTTCTGACTCAACAATTGTGTCAAGTAAGTGTATATACACTACGCTGAG
The DNA here is from genome assembly GCA_006176705.1 of Cocos nucifera. Taxonomy (NCBI): domain Eukaryota; kingdom Viridiplantae; phylum Streptophyta; class Magnoliopsida; order Arecales; family Arecaceae; genus Cocos; species Cocos nucifera. Next base: position 115,875 of record QRFJ01001947.1, on the reverse strand, counting down.
CTTTCTATGAAAGGTTCTAAAGGCTCAGTTCTTGCTATGGAACGGACTTCTTCCAAAAGAAAGTCTTATGGAAAGAAAAAGAAGTCTGTGAAAAAGCAAAAGGTGGAAGGATCAAAGAAGAAGAAGGCAGAACCGAAGAAGAAAGGCCGATGGCAAAGGAAAGTGTTTCCATTGCAACAGCGACGGCCATTGGAAGCGGAACTGCCCTACTTACCTGGCCACCCTGAAGAACAAGAAGGAAGGTCCTTCTGGAGGTATGCTCGTTATTGAGTCTAACCTTACGGTTTCTTCTGCATCCAGTTGGGTGCTTGACTCTGGTTCTAGTGCTCATCTGTGCACTTCTATGCAGGGTCTTGAGGATAGCAGGAGGCTGAGGGATGGAGACATGATCCTACGCATCGGTAATGGAGCAAGAGTTGCTGCAGTAGCCGTGGGAACATACCCTCTTCGATTACCATCTGGTTTAGACTTAGTTTTAAAGACTGTTATTATGTGCCTGCAGCTAGCAGGAATTTGATTTCTGTTTCATGCTTAGCACAAGAAGGTTATGTGATCACCTTCTTTAAGGACCATTGTAACATTCTTTATGAAAGAAATAAAATTGCAAATGGTTTCCTTATTAATGGTCTTTATCAGCTACATATTGATGTACCTATTCTTAACTATCGAGCAAAACGTGAATGCCAAACGACCTAGGGATAGTCCAAACGATAGATATCTATGGCACCTGAGATTAGGTCATATAGCAGAAGATAGGATCAACAAATTGGAGAAAAATGGGCTATTGAGTCCATTGACTTTCGAGTCATATCCAACTTGTGAATCTTGTCTTCAAGGCAAAATGACTAAACTCCCTTTTGTTGGACATGGGGAGAGGGCCACAGATCTCCTTGCCCTAGTACATACTGATGTGTGCGGCCCATTTGATGTGCCGGCTAGAGGCAATTTTGTCTACTTCATTACCTTTACCGATGATCTGTCTAGGTATGGGTATGTGTATCTTATGAGACACAAGTCTGAAGCTTTTGAAAAGTTCAAAGAATTCAGACATGAAGTAGAAAAACAAACTGGAAAAACCCATTAAGGTTCTTCGATCAGATCGAGGAGGTGAATACCTTAGCCGGGAAATTCCTAGACTATCTCAAGGAAAAATGGCATAGTCTCTCAATGGACTCCACCAGGAACACCTCAACTCAACGGGGTTTCAGAATGGAGAAATCGGACTCTATTGGATATGGTTCGATCCATGATGAGCTTCACAGACCTCCCTGATTTTCTTTGGGGACACTTCATTGTTAACTTCAATTTATCTACTGAATAGGGTTCCCTCTAAAACCGTTCCTACCACACCGTATGAGATATGGCACGGTAAGAAACCAAGTCTGAGTCATCTCAGAATTTGGGGTTGTCCGGCTCATGTCAAAAGACAACAAGCGGACAAGTTAGAGTTTAGGTCCTTTAGAGCTCGATTCATAGGATATCCTAAAGAGTCATTAGGATACTATTTCTACATTCCAGAAGACCACAATGTGATTGTGAGTCGACATGCCATCTTTCTTGAAAAATAGTTTATTCAAGATAGCGGCATTGGAAAGCAGATTAAGCTTGATGAGAAAGTCTCACAAGTAGAACGAGCTAAGGACCAATTGGAACCAAATCAGGTTGAGCCAATAAGAACACTACCTCCTCCACCTCGTAGATCGGAAAGAGTTTTCCCATCCCCCTGAAAGATACTTAGGTATTATTTCAGAGGAAGTAGAGGAAAATGTTCCTCATAGGTAATGGTGCTCATGGTGATGATCCCAAAACCTACAACGAGGCGATATCAGATATCGACTCCGAGAAATGGCTAGAGGCAATGCAGTCAGAAATTGACTCGATGCACTCAAACCAAGTCTGGACCTTGGTAGATCCACCAGAAGGTATAGTACCTATTGGGTGTAAATGGATCTTCAAGAGAAAGATTGGTGCAGATGGGAAATGTGGAGACATTCAAGGCTAGACTAGTGGCAAAAGGTTATAGTCAACGCGAAGGCATTGACTATCAGGATACCTTTTCCCAGTAGGCTATGCTAAAATCCATCCGCACATTGCTTGCCGTTGCAGCCTATTTCGATTATGAAATATGGCAAATGGACGTGAAAACGGCATTCTTAAATGGATATCTTGAGGAAGATATCTATATGGAACAGCCGCTAGGTTTCACATCCAGTGATACTGATCACAAGGTTTGCAAGCTGCAAAGGTCCATATATGGACTTAAGCAAGCATCTCGGAGCTGGAACACTCATTTCAATGATGTGATCAAAAAGTTTGGTTTCATCAAAAATGAAGAGGAACCATGTGTTTTCAAAAGGGTCAGTGGGAGCGCTGTTGTCTTCCTCGTATTGTACGTGGATGACATCCTCCTTATTGGGAATGATATTCCCATGTTGACATCAGTCAAGATGTGGTTGTCCAAGGAATTCTCCATGAAAGACCTAGGTGAAGCATCCTTTATTCTAGGAATTAAGGTCTATAGGGATAGACCGAATAGGATGCTAGGACTTTCACAGAAGATGTACATAGAGGAAGTACTAAAGAGGTTTAGTATGGAAAACTCTAAGAGGGGATTAATACCCTTCAGACATGGTATTCATCTTTCCAAGAAGATGTGCCCTAGCACACCTGAGGAAATAGAACGCATGAGCAAGATCCCTTATGCTTCTGCAATAGGGAGCCTCATGTATGCCATGCTATGTACACGACCTGATATAGCCCATGCTGTGAGTGTCACAAGCAGATATCAGTCAAATCCAGGTGAAGAACACTGGACTTCTGTGAAATGTATCCTTAAGTACTTGAGAAGAACTAAGGATATGATGTTGGTCTTTGGTAATGGAGAACTCCAAGTCCAGGGATACACAGACTCGGATTTCATGTCCGATATAGATGATCGAAAGTCGACATCTGGAAGTCTGTTTGTGTGCAATGGTGGTGCTGTCAGCTGGAAGAGTTCCAAGCAAACTGTGATAGCAGATTCCACCATGGAAGCAGAATATATCGCTGCATCAGAGGCTGCAAAGGAAGCATTCTGGTACAAGAAGTTTGCTGCAGAAATTGGAGTAATGCCATCAGATGCCATTCCTCTATACTGCGACAACAATGGCGCCATAGCCCTTGCTAAGGAGCCGAGGTCTCACCAGAAATCCAAGCACATTGAGCGGCGATACCACCTCATCCGCGATTACCTCGAGAAAGGGTTACGTCGAGGTCAAGAGAGTCAACTCCACAGATAATGTGGCAGACCCACTTACAAAGCCGTTGGGCCAGCAGAAGATCGAAGCCCACCTTGAGAAGATGGGACTTAGACTTGTAGCCAATTGGCTTTAGGACAAGTGGGAGATTGTTAGATATATGTGCCCTAGAAGCCAGAATTGGCTGACACTTGTAATACACTTCTAGGGGCAAAATTATAATTTTGACTATAATCAATAAAATGGGTTATTTTCTATCACATATGTGTATTTAGTGTCTGTGATACATCCTTTGAGTTAATGGTAATGATAATTCATATTTTCAAGAGTTGAAAATTTAAGACATGAATAATCATTATTAACTCATAAAATGCTCCCGACCATAGGATCATCACGAGGATGGTGATTGATCCGGAAGGTTGGTGTACAATCGCTTCTCTTTAGTAGATGAGTCTTGAGTCTACGGTGTGGAGACACCGGAGCGAGAGTATAGGTACTTGTTAGAGAACGAGGGCACTGAGCATAACCACCCCGAGTAGTCATTAGGAAGTCTACCTTCTCGTCAATGACTGACTCGATGCTGCAGTAGTGTGTCTGGTTCTTTGACCTGAGATGCATCGGCAGTTCACCTTGAGGGTGTTATAGTTTGACTACACCATTACTCGGTCTCCTAGCCATACGGAACCCTGAGGTGTATGTTGGCTATAGAGCATGTTCATTGTAGGAACTGGATTGCATCAAGATGGAATCTATCTACCTCGGTGGTAGAGGAGCAGCCCTATGATGATCATGACAATCAAGTCCAAAAGCCCATGGCCATGGCAGAGTGAAATAATAGAAAGAGTTTCTATTTAGATTTTCACATTGGACTCGAATCGAATGATTACATCATATGACAGAGACTAGGGTTTGACGAGTTCACCTTAACCCTAATCTGATCGGGGCTCAAGATAGAAGAACTTAATCACACAGGTAGCTGCACCAAGAGGTTCGCATTCAGCTCTGATGGGTTGCCACCATATACTGCTAGGTGTCACTGGTGGATTTTGGGAGCAATTAGAATGATTTAGATGATCGATCATTCTAGCTGTTCGAATCAGAAGAGTTCTGATCCATCGAAAGGAGTTTCGATGATGTCGATGATAGAGATCATGACATATCCCATTACCATACAGAACTGAACCTAACTGGGTCACACAAACAAGGGTTTGAATCTGGTGATCATCAATTGAACTGATCTAGTTCAATTGATCTGAATGAGATTCAATTAGGTTCAAGGAAAATCGTGCTAGCACTCGATTGAACCTAACGTTCTTCTTTTACTATCATAAATAAGTTGTCCTGACTGAGCCAAAGGAGTTTGTGCTCAATCAGAGGCCTTCATATGGTCTGACTGGAGGTTGTCCAAGTCAGAATAAGGTTGTCTTATTTGTAAGACATTACCTGCCATTTTTGGTCACCTGCCATTTCTTGTTCTTTGACTTTGGTCAAAAGTCTACCTTTGACTGGTCAAACGTTGACCATTGACCCTTTGACTTTTGACCACATGTCATGCACCTATTGGAGAGCTGGTGGGGGCCTTGTCCCCCTGCCAGAACCTGGCAAGGAGAAGGGCGCACGCCAAGGGTGGCGTGAGCCCAAGTAGGAGGCGCCTAGGAGTCCTTGTTGGACAAGGACTCCATCTCCCTTTTTGGATTCCAATCAGAGTTCTACTAAGAATCCAGTTTGACTGGTCTTAGGCACCCTCTAAGGAGGAATCCAGGGGACTCTATTCCCAACCAATCAGATTTAGATCTGATTTCACAAAGGGTTGTGATTGGTTGGGAGGAAGAGGAGTTGGATCACAAGCTTAGTCTATAAATAAGACCCTGCGCCCAACTCAAAAAATAATCAAGAAGAATTTCCCACGCCCCAAGGCTGCCTCTCCCCTCCTTCTCCATGCCATACTCTCTTCTCCCCTTGCTCTCCACGTCCAAAAGTGTTTTGGATTTGGTTGGTGCGATTCAGATCAAGAAAAGGCGATCAAAAGCAAGAAGGCTGCGCTGCTGCAAAGGACGACTGCAGATCTTCAAAAGGAGTTTTGAAGATCCTCCAGATCAGATCCAGATCTGATTTTTGGAGGTGTGATAGAGAAGAAGAGGATCTCCAGATTCAGCCCGAGTGGATACCGGTAGAGGCCAGGCGCTTGCGTGGCTTGATTCAGAACCTTCCGCTGCAAACAGGATCATCAACAGGGTAATAGGATTACCCTATTCAGGTAAATTAAATTTGATTTAATTTATCTTATTTTATTTTATTTTTATTAAATAAATAAGAATCAGATCTGAAGCATCCCTGATCTGATACAGATCTAAGAGAAAAATTTTGAAATATATCTCTTGATCTGATCAGATCTCAACGAACCTGGTCAGGGAAATCAGGATTTCCCTTCATGACCCAGTTAGGTTCAGTTCTGTATGGCAATGGGATATGTCATGATCTTTATCATCGACATCATCAAAACTCCTTTCGATGGATCAGAACTCTTCTGATTCGAACAGCTAGAATGATCGATCATCTAAATCATTCTAATTGCTCCCAAAATCCATTAGTGACACCTAGCAGTATATGGTGGCAACCCATCAGAGCTAAATGCAAATCTCTTGGTGCAGCTACCTATGTGATTAAGTTCTTCTATCTTGAGCCCCGATCAGATTAGGGTTAAGGTGAACTCGTCAAACCCTAGTTTCTATCATATGATGTAATCATTCAATTTAAGTCTGATGTGAAAACCTAAATAGAAACTCTTTCTATTATTTCACTCTACCATGGCCATGGGCTTCTGGACTTGATTCTCATGATCATCATAGAGCTGCTCCTCTACCACCGAGGTAGATAGATTCCAACTTGATGCAAATCAATTCCTACAATGAAGATGCTGTAGCCAACATACACCTCAGGATTCTGAATGGCTACGAGACCAAGTTATGGTGTCGTCAAACTATAATACCCTCAAGATGAACTACTGATGTACCTTAGATCAAAGAACCAGACACACCACTACAGCATCGAGTCAGTCGTTGACGAGAAGGTAGACTTCCTAATGACTACTCGAGGTGGTCATGCTCAGTATCCTCGTTCTTTAATGAGTATCTGTACTCTCACTTCGGTGTCTCCACACCATAGACTCAAGACTCATCTACTAAAGAGAAGCGATTGTACACCAACCTTCTAAATCAATCATCATCCTCATGATGATCCTATGGTCGGGAGCATTTTATGAGTTAATAATGATTATTCATGTCTTAACTTTTCAACTCTTAAAAATATGAATTATCATTACCATTAACTCAAAGAATATATCACAGACACTAAATACACATATGTGATAGAAAATAACCCATTTTATTGATTATAGTTAAAATTATAATTTTGCCCTTAAAAGTGTATTACAAGTGTCAGCTAATTCTGGCTTCTAGGGCACATATATCTAACATATTCATCATAAAAGTTTTATTTTTCTTAAATAAATTTTTAAATTTTGATAAAGTCCTTAGAATCACACTCAATCAATAAAGAAAAATTTATCAGATGGTTCTTAAATTGTTCATGACCAATTGATAAGTTATTAATAAGGATGATAGCTTATCGACTGTAGGTCGCTGTTTGTCATATGCATTGGTTGTCATCATAACTAAGTATTATGGAGACATTGGTTTGATATACAGATGAGATGTAGGAGTATATCTATACTAAACATGATCAATATAGCACTCTACTATTAAGAGTAGCTAGCTAAGGCCAAAGGGTATAAGTGTCCATCCGACCTAAGATCACCACAGTGACTTGCAAGTAACTCACTGTACTTTGGTATTGAACTACCTGTATTTCTAATATAGCAATGAAAGATTTTTGGGTATAGTCAAGTACTTGTAGAGTCGGTGTATGAGTCAAGATGAGATTGACTACTCCTGATTAACTTCAGAAAGAGAATGTCTCACTGTGTTTCAATTTAGCAAAACCTAGGCCTGGGTGATCCTCATAAGGAGTCACAAAATTTACAAAATTTTGAAACATAATATGGATAACTTGTATGAATGTTGATAGCTAACTCGAAGTTGTCTTAAGCATTATTGGTTAAAGGGATGAATCACATGGTAACCATAGGCTAGGGTTCTAGGAATGTTATTTTGCATACATTCGACCTATCCAAATGTTGGGTACCATTGCTAGATGGTCATTTTGATTAGTACCCAGAAATTAGTTCCTGTGCTATTGACTTAGGTTTGAACCTATGGAGTCACAAATATAAGAGGATGCTACCTGATCAAATGGTTGATCGATGATTAAGAACCGTTCAGTAATTGAATCATCAACGTAATTGATGATCGATCAAATGCAAGTATTGTAGGAGGATCGATTAGCAATTGGATTGCTAATTAACTCAATTTGATTGAGTAATTAGGCCAAGATCAAGTCTAATTAAACTAGATTTAATTAGTATAAGTTTGAACCTAATTGGGTAAAGTCCAATTGGATTGTTGGATAAGTCAGTTGCAAGGGAGAACAAGTCCCTATTCAATTAAGACTTGAGTGCACCAAATTTTTAATTTAATTAAAAATTAAATTAAATTTAAATATTATTTAATTTAATTTAATTAGACTTCTAATTAACTTTTGATTACTTTTTAATTAGGTTAAATCAAATCTAATTAGAATAGAATTTAATTTGGTTTCACCTAGTTTATATAAGAGAATCCTAGTTAGACTAGGATTCCTCCTTTCTTCCTTGCGCTACCAAAGAAAGCCCATGCCCCTTATTTTATTTCTCGATGTTTAGGTAAAAAATTCCATGCCCAATAAGAAGTCCCATAGCCTAAATATCTGGTTGATTTGGAATTTAGTTTTGAATTGGTCAAAACTAGCAAGTGGTTTGACCAAGGACTCTATTTGATAGAGTCTTAAGAATCCAAAACTCTCCTCCTCTCTCTATGAAATATTTTCCAACACCCTCCTTATTTTGTCACATATTTTTTCTTCTTTTTGTGTGTGTATTTGCTAGAGCTCATGTTTGAAAAATAGGGGGAGGCATCCAAGAGTTGGATGGCCCCTTAGCCTCCTTGTTTTGAATGGTTTTGACTCGATCTTTGACCTAGAGTTTAATTCCTATGGGACGCCTCCTATGAGATAGGTTTTGGGTGAAAGAAATCCTGAGAATTCCATGAACAAATCAGAGAAAAGAGGGAGAGAAGGTGTGAGGGAAGAGGCGCCTAGTTTCTTGGAGGCATTTGTTTCTTTTAGACATGATTTTGTCATGTCCTGTTGAAAGGAAAAGGAAGAGAAGAATGTCTTCTCTTAGGGTTTCCTCTAGATCCTTTTCTTCTCCATCTTTTGAGAGGTTTCTCTACTGAAAAAATTAGAGAGAAAGAGATCTATAGCATGAGAATATTTTAGAGGAGAAGGTCTCCTCTTGTCTAGGCATGAAGATCTGTTTAGGACATCAATGGTTGATGTCCTGAAAGAGAAGATGGGTCTTCTCTTGATGATTTTCTTAAGCCTTTTGTTTTCTTCTTTTTGAGAGGTCCAAGAGTTGGACTTATCCCTCAATCCTCCTCCTATCCTTTATCTCTTGGAGTGTCCAAAAGATATGAAGAAATTTTTTTAGATTGATAATTAGGAGAGATCCGCGAGAAGCTAGCACTTCGAGCTGATCTTCGTTCGATGAACCTCCAATCAGTGCAGCAATCTTGTGTGGACTAACCATAGAGGCCAAACACATTGTGTGGCTCCAAACAATAAATGACAATGTTGAATCTCAACTACAATGTTCTCAACCCATGCAAGGTAAGAGATCTAATCTCTTTTCTAACTTAAATATGATCTAGGATTTCTAGAACTCTTTTAGATCTAGAGTAGTGATATGATCAATACCAATTAATATTTTATTTTTTGATTTATGTTTGCATCATGATATATCATAGATCTTAGATGTAGGATTTAGTGATAGATCACAAGCATATTATAGGTTAAATAGTTTAATCTATGTCTTTTGTTGCTTCTAATTTCAAAAAAAATTTAAAATATATGCTTGAAATCCTGCATATTTTTCAATAGTGGTATCAGAGCTCTAGATTCTTTTATGACATGATCATGCATGCTTTAAAATAAATTTAAAAATAAAAATTAAAGATCATACATATTGATCATAACGTTGTCCTGTTGTAAGATTAACCCCTTACAATGAAAAGATTGTCCAAGTATGTGCTGATCTATAAATTTGAATCATGAATAAGTTAGATGTGATCTAAATAAAATTATAATTTATTTTTTAATTTTAAATCTAAATTAAATAGATATTAGATCTATTTTAGATTATTTAGATTAGATCTAAATAATATCAGATCGCATATTCTGATTATAAGGTTACTTATTGTAAGGTTTATCCTTTACAGCGGAGAGGTTATTCTAGTATGTGCTGATCTGAAAAATCTAAATCATAAATATTTTAGATAAGATCTAAAATAATTTATGATTTATTTTTAAATTTTAAATATAATATTAATTGGTTTTTGATCTGATTTTGATTATTTAGGTAAGATCTGAATAATATATGTTTCATGTTAAGATCTAGTTTTCTTTTTATACTTATGCTGGATATGTAATTTTGATTTTTGAATCTAGAATGTATATGTATGACATATATGCCTTGTGGAATTTAAATTGTAAACTTATTTTCTATAAAATTCTAAATTCAAAATCCTAGGACATGATCTAAACAATGAAACAAATCAGATCTAAAATCATGAATTGAATATGATTCAATGAAAATTGTTTACATGTTGAAAATATTTCAAAACTTAAAATCAGAAACTAGTTCAGAGGTTCTGAACCCCAATCCACAAGTCTTGAACTTAATTAAGAATTAAGTGATTGTTTAGGATCCAGATTTTTTATTTGAAGATCCTAAGATAATTTCATAAAATATGGGTTAAAGGGTAATGGGTTAGCTTTGATCAAGTCATTAACTAGGTTAGACCTAGGGTTAGATTAAATATGGACTAAGTTAAGAAATTGATCAAACCTAATTAATAGTTAATTAGAATTCGATTATTTCTTTTCTATAGATCAATTCAATAGTTGTAGTTGATCAAAGTCCATACAACTAACAAATAGATATTAATCGTGGCTCAGTGGTTGAGCTTGAGTCTTTAGGTAGACCAAATCAAAATTGATAAATCGATTAGTATCTAAGGTAAGTTTGGCATTCCCAAATCGATGGATTTTAATTGACAGCCTACTTACCTGACTATTTTTGTTGGTATCTAAGGCAAGCATTGGCAGATCCTCCCATCGATCTTACTTATCTGGCTAATGTGGTTAATCAGATCTTGATTAGGTTGCTCATTGATTCATGCTAACCCATGTCACATAAAAAATTAGTGAGACTGATTTAAGAGCCCATGGATCGCAATTGATCCTAATCCTCATCAATAACTTGAGAAGTCAATGGGAGGATTTGACTTGGTGAAGTCAATGAAAGTAATTTAGTCCGTCTTCTCTTTTGTTAAATTATAAATAAATTTAAATCCTCTAAATTATTAGATCCTTAAAATGACTAGGTTATGGACATAACTAAGTCATAACCTCCCATTAAGATGTTTGGTAACGGATCCAATAGTCTAGGTGGATATTGGAGGTGCCTTACACCTGGTGTTTATCAAGATATTAGAATTATCATTCATCATATGATGATTAGGTCGCACTTTCGGAATGGCAATCAGATTAGCCAAAGCTTTTCTCGAACTTAGTTATCATTTGTTTATTATACCGAACTCTATCATGTTAATGGTTGGACCTAACTAGGACTTTCAGTGGAGGTGTCTTACGCTTGTTGAGAAGGAGCATGGGGCAAAACTAAATTACTAGAAATTATTTGGAAAAATAATTGGTTGAGAACCTACTCATAGGTGCACACGGGTTAGCCAGAGCTTTTCTCAGACCCGTATGCAGTCTATGTGGATTCTAGTACCTACTAGATAATTAAAGTAATTTCTCAAATTGAAGGTAGAGGCTATCAATTCGTGCAAAATAGTGGAAGAACCTTTAGACTAAAGTCCAAGTCTCTATGCTTACAATAATGAATATATGTTAGGTCATTATTCTCTTTTCTATTTAGATTAAGGCCAAATCCTAATTACTCTATTCATTATTAGACAGTGATTGATATATGGGATCCAACTTCGATAATTAGTATCGAAAGTTAAATTTGGTTCAGTAGAACGAATGGGTTCGTGCTGGGGCTTCTAAGTTCAGTAAAAATAAAAGATCTAAGACTGACCTAGATCAGGTAGAGTGCTTCTACTATTAGAAGTAGGGTGATATGAAGAAGAATTGCCCTTAATGTCTTGCTTTCCATAACCTCGATAGGCTGAACAAGAGAAAAGAGCAAAGAGTTGCTTATCGAGGGTGTTATATGATAATACCTTGTAATTTTTCTATTTATGATTCTACTACCTGGGTATGGAATACTAGTAGTCTTATGCAATTTATTGCAAGAACTACTAGTAAGTAGAAAATTTTGAAAATGTTGAAAAATTTTTGAATGTTAGGTTGAAAATTCTGTTTTAGTCCTAGCTTTAGGAATTGTCGAGCTTGTTTTCAAAAATTATCATTTAGAGTGACTGTTACTATTGTCCATTATTTATGATGATCTTTATTGGTCTTTTGGCCAAAGATGATCGTCATTTATTTATGAAGAATGATTATTTTGATGTTACTATGAATAATGTTATAATAATATATGGATAATAAAGAAATAACATTTAACATTTACATAACCTATTAAGTGTAATGTACATATTTAATAAAAATCCAAGTTAGATAATGTCATGAATGCCTACCTTTGGCATTTAGGCTTAGTCATGTTAACAAGAATAAGATAAACATGTTAGTTTAAGAGAAAAACCTTAAAATCAATGATTGTGAATCATTAATAATCTATGAGTCTTGTCTTCTTGGGAAGATAACAAAGTCACCTTTTACTTGAAAAGGTGAAAGAGTTGGTAAAGTTATGTCTCATACATAGTGATGTATGTGGACTTATGAACTCTAGTGCTAGAGAAGGATATCAATATTTCATTTTGTTTATAGATGACCTATCTAGGTATGGATATGTCTAGCCTGAATCATTTGAAATGTTCAAACAATTCTATAATGAAATGAAAAAATAACTGCAAAAAGATATTAGAACTCTTCGATCAGATCGAGGATGTGATACTTATCCAATGAGTTCTTGATATATCTAGGAGAGAATAGGATTCTCTTATAATGGACTCCTCCCAGAACACTACAGGATAGTGGTGTATTGAAAAGGAGAAAATCAAACTTTGTTGGACATGATTCGATCCATGATGGGGTTTACTGGTCTGCCTATTTTTATTTTAGGGTTAAGCTCTTGAAACTACTTGTTTTACTCTAAAAATTTACATCAAGTAAGTCTATCACAAAGACTCCATATGGGATATGGATCAAGCATAGACCTAGACTCTCTCATCTTCGGATTTAGGATTGTCAGGCCTATGTCAAATGTTTGCACATAGATAAACTTGGAGCCTGGTTCCATAGGTGTATGTTTATGGGGTACCCCAAGGATACCAAGGTTATTACTTCTACCATGCTGAAGAATAAAAATTGTTCATTAGTAGTAGAGCATTCTTTTTGTAAAAAAAGTTTCTTAGAGAAGAAACTAATGCCTGAAAAGTTGAATTTAAGAAAGTTCAACTGGTAGAAAATATCGACATAATCTAGTAAACCTACAGAACTAGATTTGATTAGATCAAACCTAGAGCCCTTTAATTTGGCACCATTAAGGAAATTCGGTAGAGTACTATACTAGCTGGTTAGATACTTCCATATCTAGGTCCAGGATGGCGATCCTATTGAGCTCAATGAGAATAATAAGGATCCGATCACCTACATGGATGCTATGCAGAGGTCTGACTCTGAGAAGTGGCTTAGAGTCATGAAATCCGAATTAAAGTCCATGAAGATCAATAGTGTATGGACACTAGTTGATTCACCTAAAATGATAAAATCCATTGGGTACAAATGAATTTTCAAAGGATTAAAGTAGCACAGATAGGAAGGTAGAGACCTATAAAACCTGTTTGGCTATTATCTCAAAGCTAGAACGTATGTTTTGAATATATTTCATTGTTATGAACAAAGAGGAACCCTACATTTATAAGTGGGCAAAAGGTTTTATAGTGTTATTCATTATGTTATCTATGGATGATATTCTCTTAATTAGGAATAACATTCCAACATTACAAGGAATAAAAGTTTAGCTATCATCTTATTTCTCCATATACAAGATCAGACATAGTGTACTCACTAGAGATAGTGAGTAGATATTAGTCTAATCCGGATGAGAACTATTGAAAGTTTGTATAGACAATCCTTAAGTATTTGAGGAATACTAAGATCCAGTGACTTATATATAGAGAAACTAACTTAAAACTTATGGAACATTTTGATTCCAATTTTTAGTCAGATAATGATGACAGCAGGAGAGTGTCCAATCATAAATTTATCCAAATTGGAGGAGCAATCTACTGAAAAAGTTCCAAGTAGAATAGTATAGCCTTTTCTGTTAGTAATGTAGAGTACATCGTGACATCTGATGCTGCCATGTAGGCTGTGTGATAGCTTAAGTTCATTAACAAGCTTGAAGAGGCATCCTCCATCGATGGTTCAGTCTTAATGTAATACTGGAGCCATAGCTCTGGCTAAAAAATTGAAGGTACACCATAGGACCAGCATACTCTGCATCGTTATCACCTTTGACTTTAAATCAGGGTGACGTCGATCTTTGAAAGATCGATAAAAAAGAAGAACTTGATCGATCCATTTGCTAAAGCCTTGGAACTAAGAAGTTCTACAAACTCAAGTGGAAGATAGGATATTTGATATTATTTTGATTGACTTTAGTCTAAGTTAAAGTTGTTAGAAAATGTGTCCTAAAGCCAATCATCTAAGTTGTAGATGATTGAAATTAGTATATGAATTATCAAATAATAATTGTATTTAGCTTATTCATCATAAAAGTCCTATCTTCCTTAAATGAACTCCTAAGTTATGATGAAGTTCTTAGAACCATACTCAATCGATAAAGAAGGATTTATCAGATGGTTCTTAAATTGTTCACGACCAATTGATAAGTTATTAATAAGGATGATAACTTATCGAGTGTAGATTATTGTATATCATATGCATTGGTTGTCCATATAACCAAGTGGTGTGGACACACTGGTATGATATACAGGTAGGATATAGGAGTACATCTATACTAAACATGACCAATGTAGCATTCCACTATCAAGAATAGCTAGCTAAGGCTAATGGATATAAGTGTCCCTCCGATCTGAGATTACTATGATGACTTGCAAGCAACTCATTTTACTTTGGTGCTAGACTATCTATTTTTCTAATACAATAATGAAAGATTTTTGGGTGCAGTCAAGTACTTATAGAGTTGGTGTGTGAGTTAAAATGGGATTGACTACTACTGATTAACTTCAGAAAGAGAATGTCTCGCTATGTTTGAATTTAACAAAACCTAGGTCTGGATAATCCTCATGAGGAGTCATGAGATTTGCAAAATTTTGAAACATAATATGGATGAGTTATACAAGTATTGATAGCTAACTCGAAGTCACCTTGAGCATTATTAGTCAACAAGATGAATTATATGGTAACCATAGGCTAGGGTTCTAGGAATATTATTTTGCATACATTCAATCTATCCAGATGTTGGGTATCATTGCTAGATGATCATTTTGATTGGTATAAAAATTGATTCCTATACTACCAACTTAGGTTTGAACCTATGGGGTCACACATATAAGAGGTTGCTACCTGATTAGATGGTTGATTAATGATTAAGAATCGTTTAGTGATTGAATCATTAATGTAATTGATGATCGATCAAGTACAAGTATTGCAGGAGGATCGATTAGCAATTGAATTACTAATTGGCTCAATTTAATTGAACAATTAGACTGAGATCGAGTCTAATTAAATTAAATTTAATTAGTATTGATTTAGACTTAATTGGGTTAAGTCCAATTAGTTTATTGGATAAGCCAATTACAAGGGAGAACAAGTTCCAATTCAATTAGGACTTCAATGCACCTAATTTCTAATTTGATTAGAAATTAAATTAGATTAAAATATAATTTAATCTAATTTAATTAGACTTCTAATTAGACTAGAATTATCTTTTAATTAGATTGACTCAAATCTAAGTAGAATAGAATTTAGTTTGATTTGACTAGTCTATATAAGAGAATCCTAGTTAGACTAGGATTCCTCCTTTCTTCCTTGCACCACCTAAGAAAGCCCATGCCCATTGTTTTGTTTCCTGATGTTTATGTAAAAAATTCCACACCCAATAAGAAGTTCCATGCCCCAAATATCTGGTTGATTTAGAATTTAGTTTTGAATTGGTCAAAACTAGCAAGTGGTTTGACCAAGGACTCTATTTGATAGAGTCTTAAGAATCCAGAAGTCTCCTCCTCTCTCTATGAAAATTTTTTCAATGCCCTCCTTATTTTGTCACATCTTTTTTCTTCTTTTTGTGCTTGTATTTGCTGGATCTCACCCCTAAGAAATAGGGGGAGGCATCCAAGAGTTGGACGCCCCCTTAACCTCCTTGTTTTGAATGGTTTTGACTAGGTCATTGACCTAGAGTTTAATTCCTATGGGATGCCTCCTATCAGATAGGTTTTGGGTGAAAGAAATCTTGGGAATTCCATGAACAAATTAGAGAAAAGAGGGAGAGAAGGCTTGAGGGATGAGGCACCAAGT
The DNA here is from genome assembly GCA_006176705.1 of Cocos nucifera. Taxonomy (NCBI): domain Eukaryota; kingdom Viridiplantae; phylum Streptophyta; class Magnoliopsida; order Arecales; family Arecaceae; genus Cocos; species Cocos nucifera. Next base: position 99,793 of record QRFJ01001947.1, on the reverse strand, counting down.
TTCTTGGAGGCATTTGTTTCTTTTGGACATGATTCTATCATGTCCTGTTGAGAGGAAAAGGAAGAGAACAATGTCTTCTCTTAGGATTTCTTCTAGATCCTTTTCTTCTCCATCTTTTGAGAGATTTTTCAATTGAAATAATCAGAATGAAATAGATCTAGAGCATGAAAATATTTTAGAGGAGAAGGTCTCCTCTTATCTAGGTATGAAGATCCGTTTAGGACATCAATGGTTGATATCCTGAAAGAGAAGATGGGTCTTCTCTTGATGATTTTCTTGAGCCTTTTATTTTCTTCTTTTTGGAAGATCAAAGGGTTGGACTTCCCCCTCAATCCTCCTCCTATTCTTCATCTCTTAGAGTATCCAAGAGATCCAAAGAAATCTTTCTAGATCGATCATCAAGAGGGATCCACAAGAAGCTAGCACTTTGAGTGGATCTTCATTCGATGAACCTTCGATCTATATAGCGATCTCATGTGGACTAACCATAGAGGCCAGATATACTTGAAGGATAAAACTTATTTTTCGGATCAGGTTCGTTCATCTAATTGGATCAAGAGGGATATTTCAAAATTTTTTTTTCTAAGATACTAATTAGATCTGAGACTCCTCAGATCTAATCTTATTGATTTGATAATAAAAATAAAAATTAAAATTAAAATTAATTTAATTATACCTTTATTTTAGATTATCCTATGATGATTCTAATGTTTGCCTGAGGTTCTAGATGTAGCCACGCAAGTGCCTGGCCTCTACCAGTATCCACTCGAGTAAGATTTGAAGATCTTCTTCTTCTCAATCAATCCTTCAAAAATTAGATCTAGATCTGATCTTGAATGTCTTCAAAATTGCTTTTGAAGAACAACCGTTGTCTCTTGTAGTAGTGCTACCTTCTTCCTTTCCTGGTGCCTTTCACTTGCTTGGATCGCACCTTGATCGTGCCTAAAAGCCCTTGGGCATGGAGAGGAGAGAGAGGACCAGAGGGTGGCATAGAGGAGGGAGAGGGGTTATGTGGCATGGGCTAAAGGTAGAAGAATTAAATTCTAGGCGCAGATAGGGTTTATATAGACCCTATTATGCCATGCAGAGCCATGTCACCCTGGCCAATCATGGCCCTTTATGCAATCAGATCTAAATCTGATTGATGGGATGACATCATCTGATCCAATCAGAAGAGAGACCCTCAAAACTCTCCTTAGGTGGCGCTAAGACTGGATCAAACAAGACTTCTTGGTGTCACACAGTTTAATCTCCTGAAGCAACCTGGAGTCCCATCTGTATGGGACTCCATCTTTTATCCTCATGGGATGCATGCCTCCCTAGGTGTACGCCACCTTCCTGTCTACTTTTTAGCAAGGGGATAAGTCCCCAGGTACTCTCCTTTGGATGCATGACATATGGGCAGATGTCTAAGTATCCAGGATCAACATTTGACCAATTATCCGAAGACAAGATTTAATAGATGATGAAAAATGGCAGGTATTGTCTCAAATTTATCACATTAATTAAGACAACCCTTTTCTAACCTGGACAAGCTTCAGTCAGACTAAGTAAAGGTTCTCGAGTGAGCCCAAATGCATTTGGCTCAATTAAGACAAGCTTTAATGATTGTTAAAGGAGAACATTAGGCTCAACCGTGTGCTAGCACGATTTTCTTGAACCTAATTGAATCTTATTCAAATCAATTGAACTGGGTTAATCCAATTGATGATATCTAGATCTAAACCATTATTTATGTGATCTAGTTAGGTTCAGTTCCATATGGTAATGGGATATGTCGTGATCTCTATCATCGACATCATCGAAACACCTTTCGATGGATCAAAACTTTTCTGATTCAGACAACTAGTATGATCGATCATCCAAATCATTCTAATTGCTCCCAAAATCCACCAGTGACACCTAGCAGTATATGGTGGCAACCCATCAGAACTGAAAGTGAACCTCTTGGTGCAGTTACCTATGTGATTAAGTTCCTTCTATCTTGAGCCCTGATCAGATTAGGGTTAAGGTGAACTCGTCAAACCCTAATTTTCGTCATATGAATGTAATCATTCGATTCAAGTCCAATGTGAAAATCTAAATAGAAACTCTTTCTATTATTTCACTCTGCCATGGCCATGGGCTTATGGACTTGATTCTCATGATCATCATAGGGCTGCTCCTCTACCACCGAGGTAGATAGATCTCCATCTTGGTGCAATCCAATTCCTACAATGAACATGCTATAGCCAACATACACCTCAGGGTTCCATATGGCTAGGAGACCGAGTTAATGGTGTAGTCAAACTATAACACCCTCAAGGTGAACTGTCGATGCATCTCAGGTCAAAGAACCAGACACACTACTGCAGCATCGAGTCAGTCATTGACGAGAAGGTAGACTTCCTAATGACTACTCGAGGTGGTCACGCTCAGTGCCCTCGTATTCTCTAACGAGTACCTGTACTCTCGCTCCGATGTCTCCACACCGTAGACTCAAGACTCATCTACTAAAGAGAAGCGATTGTACACCAACCTTCCGGATCAATCACCATCCTCATGATGATCCTATGGTCAGGAGCATTTTATGAGTTAATAATGAAAATTCATGTCTTTAAATTTTCAACTCTTGAAAATATGAATTATCATTACCATTAACTCAAGGGATGTATCACAGACACTTTTCAAATACACACTATGATAGAAAATAATCCCATTTTATTATTTATAGTCAAAATTATAATTTTGCCCTTAGAAGTGTATTACAAGTGTCAGCCAATTCTGGCTTCTAGGGCATACATATATCTAACAATCTTCCCACTTGTCCTAAAGCCAATTGGCTACAAGTCTAAGTCCCATCTTCTCAAGGTGGGCTTCGATCTTCTGCTGGCCCAATGGCTTTGTAAGTGGGTCTGCCGCATTGTCTGCATAGGAGTCGACTCTCTTGACCTCGACGTAACCTTTCTCAAGGTAATCGTGGATGAGGTGGTATCGCCGCTCGAATGTGCTTGGATTTTTGGTGAGACCTCGGCTCCTTAGCAAGGGCTATGGCGCCATTGTTGTCGCAGTACAGAGGAATGGCATCTGATGGCATCACTTCGATCTTCTGCGATAAACTTCTTGTACCAGAATGCTTCCTTCGCAGCTTCTGATGCAGCGATATATTCTGCTTCCATGGTGGAATCTGCTATCACTATCTGCTTGGAACTCTTCCAACTGACAGCACCACCATTGCACACAAACAGACTTCCAGATGTCGACTTTCGATCATCTATATCGAACATAAAATCCGAGTCTGTGTATCCTGGACTTGGAGTTCTCCATTACCAAAGACCAACATCATATCCTTAGTTCTTCTCAAGTACTTAAGGATACATTTCACAGAAGTCCAGTGTTCTTCACCTGGATTTGACTGATATCTGCTTGTGACACTCACAGCATGGGCTATATCAGGTCGTGTACATAGCATGGCATACATGAGGCTCCCTATTGCAGAAGCATAAGGGATCTTGCTCATGCGTTCTATTTTCCTCAGGTGTGCTAGGGGCACATCTTCTTGGAAAGATGAATACCATGTCTGAAGGGTATTAATCCCCTCTTAGAGTTTTCCATACTAAACCTCTTTAGTACTTCCTCTATGTACATCTTCTGTGAAAGTCCTAGCATCCTATTCGGTCTATCCCTATAGACCTTAATTCCTAGAATAAAGGATGCTTCACCTAGGTCTTTCATGGAGAATTCCTTGGACAACCACATTTTTGACTGATTTAACTATGTCAACATGGGAATATCATTCCCAATAAGGAGGATGTCATCCACGTACAATACGAGGAAGACAACAGCGCTCCCACTGACCTTTTTGAAAACACATGGTTCCTCTTCATTTTTGATGAAACCAAACTTTTTGATCACATCATTGAAAATGAGTGTTCCAGCTCCGAGATGCTTGCTTAAGTCCATATATGGACCTTTGCAGCTTGCAAACCTTGTGATCAGTATCACTGGATGTGAAACCTAGCGGCTGTTCCATATAGATATCTTCCTCAAGATATCCATTTAAGAATGCCGTTTTCACGTCCATTTGCCATATTTCATAATCGAAATAGGCTGCAACAGCAAGCAATGTGCGGATGGATTTTAGCATAGCTACTGGGAAAAGGTATCCTGATAGTCAATGCCTTCGCACGTTGACTATAACCTTTTGCCACTAGTCTAGCCTTGAATGTCTCCACATTCCCATCTGCACCAATCTTTCTCTTGAAGATCCATTTACACCCAATAGGTACTATACCTTCTGGTGGATCTACCAAGGTCCAGACTTGGTTTGAGTGCATCGAGTCGAATTCTGACTGCATTTCTCGCCATTTCTATCGATATCTGATATCATCTCACCATTGTAGGTTTTGGGATCATTTCCTCTACTTCTGAAATAATACCTAAGTATCTTTCAGGGGGACCTCTTTCCGATCTACGAGGTGGAGGAGGTAGTGTTCTTATTGGCTCAACCTGATTTGGTTCCTTGGTCCTTAGCTCGTTGTACTTGTGAGACTTTCTCATCAAGCTTAATCTGCTTTTCCAATGCCGCTATCTTGAATAAACTATTTTTCAAGAAAGATGGCATGTCGACTCACAATCACATTGTGGTCTTCTGGAATGTAGAAATAGTATCCTAATGACTCTTTAGGATATCCTATGAATCGAGCTCTAAAGGACCTAAACTCTAACTTGTCCGCTTGTTGTCTTTTGACATGAGCCGGACAACCCCAAATTCTGAGATGACTCAGACTTGGTTTCTTACCGTGCCATATCTCATACGGTGTGGTAGGAACGGTTTTAGAGGGAACCCTATTCAGTAGATAGAATTGAAGTTAACAATGAGTGTCCCCAAAGAAAATCAGGGAGGTCTGTGAAGCTCATCATGGATCGAACCATATCCAATAGAGTCCGATTTCTCCATTCTGAAACCCCGTTGAGTTGAGGTGTTCCTGGTGGAGTCCATTGAGAGACTATGCCATTTTCCTTGAGATAGTCTAGGAATTCCCGGCTAAGGTATTCACCTCCTCGATCTGATCGAAGAACCTTAATGGGTTTTTCCAGTTTGTTTTTCTACTTCATGTCTGAATTCTTTGAACTTTTCAAAAGCTTCAGACTTGTGTCTCATAAGATACACATACCCATACCTAGACAGATCATCGGTAAAGGTAATGAAGTAGACAAAATTGCCTCTAGCCGGCACATCAAATGGGCCGCACACATCAGTATGTACTAGGGCAAGGAGATCTGTGGCCCTCTCCCCATGTCCAACAAAAGGGAGTTTAGTCATTTTGCCTTGAAGACAAGATTCACAAGTTGGATATGACTCAAAAGTCAATGGACTCAATAGCCCATTTTTCTCCAATTTGTTGATCCTATCTTCTGCTATATGACCTAATCTCAGGTGCCATAGATATCTGTCGTTTGGACTATCCCTAGGTCGTTTGGCATTCACGTTTTGCTCGATAGTTAGAAATAGGTACATCAATATGTAGCTGATAAAGACCATTAATAAGGAAACCATTTGCAATTTTATTTCTTTCATAAAGAATGTTACAATGGTCCTTAAAGAAGGTGATCACATAACCTTCTTGTGCTAAGCATGAAACAGAAATCAAATTCCTGCTAGCTGCAGGCACATAATAACAGTCTTTCAAAACTAAGTCTAAACCAGATGGTAATCGAAGAGGGTATGTTCCCACGGCTACTGCAGCAACTCTTGCTCCATTACCGATGCGTAGGATCATGTCTCCATCCCTCAGCCTCCTGCTATCCTCAAGACCCTGCATGGAAGTGCACAGATGAGCACTAGAACCAGAGTCAAGCACCCAACTGGATGCAGAAGAAACCGTAAGGTTAGACTCAATAACGAGCATACCTCCAGAAGGACCTTCCTTCTTGTTCTTCAGGGTGGCCAGGTAAGTAGGGCAGTTCCGCTTCCAATGGCCGTCGCTGTTGCAATGGAAACACTTTCCTTTGCCATCGGCCTTTTTCTTCGGCTTCTGCCTTCTTCTTCTTTGATCCTTCCACCTTTTGCTTTTTCACAGACTTCTTTTTCTTTCCATAAGACTTTCTTTTGGAAGAAGTCCGTTCCATAGCAAGAACTGAGCCTTTAGAACCTTTCATAGAAAGCTCAGCGGTAACCAGCATATTCATTAATTCGGCCAAGGAATTCTGAAGTTTATGCATGTGGTAATTCATGATGAATTGCCCATATGCATCAGTCAAGGATTGCAGAATAATATCATTCTGCAGGTCCAAGTCCAACTTCACACCGAGCTTCTCAAGCTCTTCCATGTCCTTGATCATTGTCAGACAGTGATCTTGGACTGACTGCCCATCACGCATCTTAGCCTTAAAAAGTCATTTCGTGACTTGATATTTGGCTGCGCGACTCTGTTCACCAAACATCTCCTGCAGGTGAGCCAACATTTGGCGAGCAGTCCCGATATCTTCATGTTGGCGTGAGCCAACATTTGGCGAGCAGTCCCGATATCTTCATGTTGGCGCTGGAGCTCATCAGACATCGAGCCCAACATGTAATATCTGGCCTTATTATCTTCGTCTAATCCATTTTTCCAGAGACGCTCTCTGTTCAACAGGATGGACGGGCTGGTAAGGTGGGAGGGTCCTGGTCCAAAACATGGGTTAACTTCTCTGAACCCAAAATAATTTTGTAGTTCCTGAGCCAATCTTTATAATTGGGTCCAGTCAGTCTATGTGTGTCCAGGATACGTGCCAATGGGTTGGACGCAGACATTTTTCCTGTAGAGAGTCAAAGATTCTAGTTAGATACTGTAATTTTGACTTGACCAATTTATTTAGGGATTTTATTTTTAAACAAATTAGCTCCCACTATTTTCTCGGATCCCTACACTCCCTCTGTAGAGATGCAAAAATCTCCACGATTAATGATTTCTAGTGGGTGGTGCGGTCTCACCAACTGACTCATCACCTCACCTAACAGTTATTGGTGATGGGTTAGCCAATGAGTGAACAACTCTTGTTCAATGATTCTCTAATCATGGTGCACCCAAACTTGGTCTCTAATTCATGAATCTCACCGTATCCGGAATATTGATCCACTCCTTAGTTAAGTCAGACCCACCATTTGCATAGACTGGGTTCCTAATTGAGTCTCTCACCGTATCCAAAATATTGAGCCCAACTCATCCTCCAGCCCATAGCATCCAATGCCTAATAGACATGGTTGCATCTTCCCGGTGCAACTGAGCCACTGTATCCAGCCGAGAACAATCAACCCCGGGAAGGGCCCGCACATCTACAATGGTGGAAGACCTCAGACTTAATCTTTTCTTAGGGAGAATTGATTCAGGTCTCATTAAACTAGACTTGGCTTAGTCATAACAATTATGACTAACCTAGTGGCATGGGTTAGCTCGGATTATTGACCACCTCAGATCAGAACTGTGTCAACAGATATGGCCAGGTAAGTGAGACCGGTGGAAGGAATATGCCATTAACTCGTACAAGAACGCATTCAGGTCGAGTAGCTTCCAATTAAAAACCAGTCGGTCGTATGTGCCAAACTTACCTTAGACACCAAATTGTTGAGTCAGAACCAATTGGGTTAGCCTACAATCCAGACTCTAACCTCTGAGCCTAATTAGGTCTTGCTTGATCGTGACTCGATCTTGACCCAGACTTAATCCTATTAGGCTGGTCAATTTAAGCATTGTTGATCCCATCTAACCAACTCTTGATTCGGTTTGATCAACCGCTTAGACCTAATTGAGCTACCCAAGCCCGAACCCAGTATTATGAATATGTCTTAGATCTGAAAATTCTCAATTTTAGACCTAATTAATATTTCCATAAACTTAATTCTTAATTAAGTAGGGTTCATAAACAAAATATGCACAATAAATCCTAGGGTTTCAGGATCTAGGGTTTTGCAGAAAGTAAGTTTTGGGTTTCTGATTAAGGACGAACACGCAGCACCCCTACACATCATAAGAACACCCCATCGAATGGAAAGAGAGGGCCTTTAAACCCTTCTTCGTTCTTATGACCGGACGGCCAAGAGGAACGCCTTAATCAGGAACATGTCAATACTACAAAACAGTATTTAGATCTATATCATATATCTCATATACAAATTAGATCTAATCATGGCATATTTTGCATACATCTCATGTATCAAATCATGCATATTTTTTCAGATCTAAATTATCTCATAATAATCTAAAAAATTAGATTTAAATTGATCTAATCAAAATAAATTCTAATCTAGACAATTATGTAGAACTATTCTACAACTAGTCTAGACATGCATCAATCATATCTCATATGATATTTAAAATTAAATAATTTTTATTTGCTATTTTTTAGATGTTATTATAACACTTATAATATCAAAAAATAGTAAATAAAAGATCTAAAATATGATTTAATCAGATTAAATCAAAAACATGCAAGACTATTCTATAGAACTATTCTATTCTAGAACTAGTCATGCATATCTTCTAATCTTAGATCCAAATCATTTAATTTTAATTTTTTCTGATTTTAGATCTGATCACATCTCATGTGACATCTAAAATCACTTATTTTCTAATTAAAATAAATTTAAAATCAGATCTAAATAATTTTAGAACCATGGCTCTGATACCAGTTGAAGGAAAATCCTGATTTCCCGGTCCAGGTTCGTTCAGATCTGATCAGATCAAGAGATATATTTCAAAAATTTTTCTCTTTGATCTATATCAGATCTTGATATTTTAGATCTAATTCTTATTATTTTAATAAATAAAATAAAATAAAGATAAATTAAATCAAATTTAATTTACCTGATTTGGGTAATCCTATTACCCTGTTGATGATCCTGTATTGCAGCGGAAGGTTCTGGATCTAGCCACGCAAGCGCCTGGCCTCTACCGGTATCCACTCGGGTTGGATCTGGAGATCCTCTTCTTCTCTCTATCACATCCTCCAAAAATCAGATCTGGATCTGATCTGGAGGATCTTCAAAACTCCTTTTGAAGATCAGCAGTCGTCCTTTGCAGCAGCGCAGCCTTCTTGCTTTTTGATCGCCTTTCTCTTGATCTGAATCGCACCAACCAAAATCCAAAACTCCTTTTGGACGTGGAGAGCAAGGGAGAAGAGTGGTTTGGCATGGAGAAGGAGGGGAGAGGCAGCCTTGGGGCATGGGAATTTGATTCAATCATCTCATTTAATTTGAGTTGGGCGCAGGGTCTTATTTATAGACTAAGCTGTGATCCAACTCCTCTTCTTCCCAACCAATCACAACCCTTTGTGAAATCAGATCTAAATCTGATTGGTGGGAATAGAGTCCCCTGGATTCCTCCTTAGAGGGTGCCTAAGACCAGTCAAAGTTGGTTCTTAGAAGAACTCTAATTGGAATCCAAAAGGAGATGGAGTCCTTGTCCAACAAGGACTCCTAGGCGCCTCCAACTTGGGCACACGCCTAGGGTGGCGTGCGCCCTCTCCTTGCCAGGTTCTGGCAGGGGGACAGGCCCCCACCAGCTCTCCAATAGGTGCATGACATGTGGTCAAAAGTCAAAGTGTCAATGGTCAACGTTTGACCAGTCAAAGGTAGACTTTTGACCAAAGTCAAAGAACAAGAAATGGCAGGTGACCAAAAATGGCAGGTAATGTCTTACAAAATAAGACAACCTTTTCTGACTTGGACAACCTCCAGTCAGACCATATGAAGGCCTCTGATTGAGCACAAACTCCTTTGGCTCAGTCAGGACAACTTATTTATGATAGTAAAAGAAGAACGTTAGGTTCAATCGAGTGCTAGCACGATTTTCCTTGAACCTAATTGAATCTCATTCAGATCAATTGAACTAGATCAGTTCAATTGATGATCACCAGATTCAAACCCTTGTTTGTGTGACCCAGTTAGGTTCAGTTCTGTATGGTAATGGGATATGTCATGATCTCTATCATCGACATCATCGAAACTCCTTTCGATGGATCAGAACTCTTCTGATTCGAACAGCTAGAATGATCGATCATCTAAATCATTCTAATTGCTCCCAAAATCCACCAGTGACACCTAGCAGTATATGGTGGCAACCCATCAGAGCTGAATGCGAACCTCTTGGTGCAGCTACCTGTGTGATTAAGTTCTTCTATCTTGAGCCCCGATCAGATTAGGGTTAAGGTGAACTCGTCAAACCCTAGTCTCTGTCATATGATGTAATCATTCGATTCGAGTCCAATGTGAAAATCTAAATAGAAACTCTTTCTATTATTTCACTCTGCCATGGCCATGGGCTTCTGGACTTGATTCTCATGATCATCATAGGGCTGCTCCTCTACCACCGAGGTAGATAGATTCCATCTTGATGCAATCCAGTTCCTACAATGAACATGCTATAGCCAACATACACCTCAGGGTTCCATATGGCTAGGAGACCGAGTAATGGTGTAGTCAAACTATAACACCCTCAAGGTGAACTGCCGATGCATCTCAGGTCAAAGAACCAGACACACTACTGCAGCATCGAGTCAGTCATTGACGAGAAGGTAGACTCCCTAATGACTACTCGAGGTGGTCACGCTCAGTGCCCTCGTTCTCTAACGAGTACCTGTACTCTCGCTCCGGTGTCTCCACACCGTAGACTCAAGACTCATCTACTAAAGAGAAGCGATTGTACACCAACCTTCCGGATCAATCACCATCCTCGTGATGATCCTATGGTCGGGAGCATTTTATGAGTTAATAATGATTATTCATGTCTTAAATTTTCAACTCTTGAAAATATGAATTATCATTACCATTAACTCAAAGGATGTATCACAGACACTAAATACACATATGTGATAGAAAATAATTTATTAATTGATTTTAGTCAAAATTATAATTTTGCCCCTAGAAGTGTATTACAAGTGTCAGCCAATTCTGGAGGGCCACAAGATAACAAGACACCAAAATGTCTATTAGGCATTGGATGCTACGAGTTGGAGGATGGATTGGACTCAATATTTTGGATACGATTAGAAACCCAATCAAAAATCTAATTTGTGCAAATGATGGGTTTGACTTAACTAATGAGTGGATCAATATTCTAAACATGGTGAGATTCATGAATTAGAGATCAGGATTAGGTGCACCATGATTAGAGAATCATTGGATAAGAGTTGTCCACTCATCGGTTGACCCATCATCAATAACTGTTAGATGAGGTGGTGAGCCAGTCGGTGGAACCGCACCACCCACTAGAAATCAATTGATCACAAAGATTTTTGCATCTTTGCCCAGGGAGTGTAGGGATTCGAGAAAATAGTGAAAGCCTAATTTTTTAAAAATAAAATTTTTAAATAAATTGATTAAGTCTAATTGTAAAATCTAACTAAAAACTTTGACTCTCTGCAGAAAAATATCTTCATCCAACCCACTATTAGATATGTGTGCCCTAGAAGCTAGATTGGATGACACTTGTAATACACTTCTAAGGATAAAATTATAATTTTGACTATAAATAATAAAATAGATTATTTTTTTATCATAGTATGTATTTGAAAGTATTAGTGATACATCCCTTGAGTTAATGGTAATGATAGTTCATATTTTCAAGAGTCAAAAATTTAAGACATGAATTTTCATTATCAACTCATAAAATGCTTCCGACCGTAGGATCATCATAAGGATGGTGATTAATCCGAAAGGTTGGTGTATAATCACTTTTTTAGGATAGATGAGTCTTAAGTCTACGGTGTAGAGATATCAGAGTGAGAGTACAGGTACTCATTAGAGAATGAAGGCATTGAGCGTGACCACCTCGAGTAGTCATGAGGAAGTCTATCTTCTCATCGATGACTGGCTCGAAGATGCAGTGGTGTATCTGGTTCTTTGATCTGAGGTGCATTGGTAGTTCACCTTAAGGGTGTTACAGTTTGACTACACCATAACTCGATCTTCTAGCCATTCGAAATCCTGAGGTGTATGTTGGCTATAGCATGTTCATTGTAAAAATTGGATTGCACCAATAGAAGATCTATCTACCTCGGTAGATGAGGAGCTGCCATATGATGATCATAAGAATCAAGTCCATAAGCCCATGGCCATGGTAGAGTGAAATAATAGAAAGAGTTTCTATTAGGATTTTCACATTGGACTTGAATTGAATGATTAATTCATATGACGGATATTAGGATTTGACGAAATCATCTTAACAAAAATTTGATCGAAGCTTCAGATAGAGGAATGTAATCACCTAGGTAACTGCATCGAGTGGTTTGCTTTCAGTTCTGATGGATTGCCACCATATACTGTTAGGTATCACTGGTGGATTTTGAGAGCAATTAGAATGATTTAGATGATCGATCATACTAGTTATCTAAATCAGAAAAGTTTTGATCCATTGGAAGGTATTTCGATAATGTCGATGATAGAGATCGCGACATATCCCATTACCATATGGAACTGAACCTAACTGGGTCACACAAACAAGGGTTTCGATCTGGATGTCATCAATTGGACTAACACAATTTGAATAAGATTCAATTAGGTTCAAGAAAATCGTGCTAGCATACGATTGAGCCTAATGTTCTCCTTTAATTATCATTAAAGCTTGTCTCGACTGAGCCAAATATGTTTGGGCTCACTCAAGAATCTTTACTTGGTCTGACTGGAGCTCATCCAGATCAGAAAAGGATTGTCTTAATTTATGAGATAAATTTAAGATAATACCTATCATTTTCAATCACCTACTAATTCCTATTTTCGGACATTGGTCAAATATTGACCCTGGACACTTGGACATCTGCCCATGTGTCATGCACCTATAGGAGAGTACCTAGGGCCTTGTCCCCCTACTAAATGCAGATAGGAAGAGGATGCATGCCTAGGGAGGCATACACCCCATGTGTATAAAGGTGGAGTCTCATACAGATTGGACTCCAGGATTGCTTCAGGGGATTAAACTTTGTGGCGCCAAGAACTCTTGTTTGACCCAGTCTTAGCACCATCATAGGAGGGTTTTGAGGGTCTTTCATCTGATTGGATCAGATGATGTCATCCCATTAATTAGATTTAGATCTGATTGCTCAAAGGGCGGTGATTGGCCAGGATGATGTGGCACTGCATGGCGCAATAGGATCTATATAAACCCTGTCTGTGCCTAGATTTTTAATGCTTCTACCTTTAGCCCATGCCACAAAGCCTCTCTCCCTCCTTCTCCATGCCACCCTCTAGTCCTCTCTCTCCTCTCCATGCCCAAGGAGTTTTGGGCATGAATAAGGTGCGATCCAAGCAAGTGAAAGGCTCCAGGAAAGGAAGAAGGCATCACTACTGCAAGAGACAATGATAGTTCTTCAAAAGGAGTTTTGAAGATCTTCAAGATCAGATCTATATCTAATTTTTTAGAGGATTGATTGAGAAGAAGAAGATTTTTAGATCCTATCTGAGTGAATACTGATAGAGGCCAGGTGCTTGCGTGGCTACATCCAAAACCTCTGACAAACATTGGAATCATCATAGGATAATTAGATTAATCAAAATAAAGGTATAATTAAATTAGATTTAATTTTTATTTTTATTTTATTTTTATTATTAGATCAATAAGATTAGATTAGAGGAGTCTCAGATCTGATTAGCATCTTAGAGAAAAAAATTTTAAAATATCCCTCCTGATCCAATCAGATCTGAATGAATCTGATCTGAAAAATAGATTTTTCGCTTCAATTGGTATCAGAGCTAGGTTCCATAATTCATTAGATCTGATTTTAATTTATTTTTAATATAATAATTAGATGATTTCAAAAGTAACATTAGATATGATTATATCTAAAATTAAAAAATTAAAAATTAAATAATCTAGATCTAAGATGTATGAGATGCATGACTAGACTTGGAATAGAATTATTCTATGTGTAGTCTAGCATAATCATAATTTTAATTTAATTAATTATAATTTTTAGATCTATTTATTTATTATTTTTTAATATTATAAATATTATAATTAGATCTAGGAAAATAAAAAATAAATTTATTTAATTTACTTATATGAAATATGATAGATGCATGTTTAGACTAGTTGTAGAATAGTTCTACAAAATTATCTAGAATAAATTTTAATTTGATATGATCAAATTTAAATTTTATTTTTTAGATATTTATGAGATAATTTAGATCTAAAAATATGCATGATATGATACATGCGATGTATGCAAAATATGTTTTTAGTTAGATCAATTTTTATATATGTGATATATGATGTAGATTTAACTAGTTTTATAGATTTATCATATTTTTTATTAAGACATGCCCCTTGGCCATCCGATCATAAGAACGAAGTGGGGTTTAAATGCCCTCTCCTCCTATTTGATGGGATGTTCTTATGGTGTGTAGGGATGCTGTGCGTTCATCCTTAATCAAAAATAAAAAACTTATTTTCTGCAAAATCCTAGATCCTGAAACCCTAAAATTTTATATACATGTTTTGTTTATGAACCATAAACTTAATTAAGAATTAAGATTATAAAATATATTAGATCTAAAATTAAAAATTTTTAGATCTAAGACATATTCATAAAATTGGGTTCGAACTTGGGCAGCTCAATTAGGTCTAGCGATTGATCAAACCGATTTAAGAGTTGGTTAGGTGGGATCAAGAGTGCTTAAATGACTAGCCTAATAGGATTAAGTCTGGGTCAAGGTCGAGTCACATGAGTGATCGATCGAGTTAAGATCTAATTAGGCTCAGTGGTTAGAGTCTGGATTGTAGACTAACTCGATTGGTTCTGGCTCAATAATTTGGTGTTTAAGATAAGTTTTGCAGATATGACCGACTGATTTTTAATTGGGTGCTACTCGACTCGAATGCATTCTGTTAATGGCATATCCCTTCCACCGATCTTACTTACTTGGCCATATTTGTCGGCCCTGTCCTGATCTAAGGTGGCTAACAATCCGAGCTGACCCATGCCACTAGGTTAGTCATAATGGTTATAGCTATGTCAAGTCAAGTTTAAAGAGATCTAAATCAAATCTCCCTAAAAAAAGATTAAGTCTATGGTCTTCAACCATTATAGATGTGCTGGCCCTTCTCAGGATTGATTGTTCTCAACTGGTCACAGTGATTCAGTTGCACCAGAAAGATGCAACCATGTCTATTAGGCATTGGATGCTACGGGCTGGAGGATGGATTGGGCTCAATATTCTGGATACGGTAAGAGACCTAATTAGAAATTCAATCTGCATAAATGGTGGGTCTGACTTAACTAAGGAGTGGATCAATATTTCGGACACGGTGAGATTCATGAATTAGAGATCAAGTCTGGGGCACCATGATTAGAGAATCATTGGACAAGAGTTGTTCACTCATTGGCTAACTCATCACCAATAACTGTTAGGTGAGATGATGAGTCAGTTGGTGGGACTGCACCATCCACTAAAAATCAGTAATCATGGAGATTTTTACATCTTTACAAAGGGAGTGTAGGGATCTGAGAAAATAGTGGAAGCTAATTTGTTTAAAAATCAAACTCCTAAACAAATTGGTCAAGTCTTAATTACAAAATTTAACTAAAAATTTTGACTCTCTATAGGAAAAAAAAAATATGCATCCAACCCACTAGCCCATATCCTGGACACCCATAGACTGATCGAATCCAGTTACAAGGATTGACTCCAGAACTTCAAAATTATTTTGGATTTCGAGAAGTTGACTCATGTATTAGACCAGGATTCCCCTACCTTACTAGCTCATCCATCCACTAAATAGAGAGCATCTCTTGACAAATGGATGGATGAAGATAATAAGGCTAGACACTACATGTTGGGCTCAATGTCTGATGAGCTTCAGCACCAACATGAAGATATCAAGAGTATCCACCAAATGTTGGCTCACTTGCAAGAGTTGTTTGGTGAACAAAGTCATGCAGCCAAATATCAGATCACTAAATGACTATTTAAGGCTAAAATGCATGATGGGCAGTCAATCCAAGATTATTATCTGATGATGATCAAGGACTTGGAAGAGCTTAAGAAGCTCGGAGTGAAGTTAGACCAGGATCTACAAAATGATATAATTCTACAATCCTTGACTGATGCGTATGGGCAGTTCATCATGAACTACCATATGCATAAACTTCAGAATACTCTGACCAAGCTTATGAATATGCTGGTTACTGCTAAACTTTCCATGAAAGGTTCTGAAGGCTCAGTACTAACAGACTTCTTCTAAAAGAAAGTTTTTTGGAAAGAAGAAGAAGTTTGTGAAAAAGCAGAAGATGGAAGATGGAAAGAAAAAGAAGGCAGAGCTGAAGAAGAAGGTCGCTGATAAAGAAAAATATTTTTATTATAATACTGAGAGCCACTGAAAGTAGAACTGCCCTACATACTTGGCCACCCTGAAGAATAAGGAGACAGATCCTTCTAGAGGTATGCTCATTATTGAATCTAACCTTACGATTTCTTCTGCATCTAATTAGTGCTTGACTTTAGTTCTAGTGCTCATTTATGCACTTCCATGTAGGTCTTGAGGATAGCAGAAAGCTGAGGGATGGTGAGATGATCCTACGCATCGAAAATGGAGCAAGGGTTGTTGCTACGACCGTGGGAACCTATCCTCTTCGACTATTGTCTGGCTTAAATTTAGTACTTAAGGATTGTTATTATGTGCCTGTTGCAAGCAGAAATTTGATTTCTATTTCATGTTTAGCACAAGAAGGCCATGTAATTAGTTTTCTTAAGGATCATTATAATATTCTTTATGAAAGAAATAAAATTGCAAGTGGTTTTCTTATTAACAATCTCTACCAATTACATATTGATGTATCTATCTTTAATATTGAGCAAAATGTGAATGCCATAGGATCAAAATGACCAGGGATAGTCCAAACGATAGGTATCTACAGCACCTAAGGCTAGGTCATATAGCAATAGATAGGAATAATAAATTAGAAAAAATTAGGCTATTGAGTTTGTTGACTTTCGAGTCATATCTAATTTATGAATCATGTCTTCATGGCAAAATGACTAAGCTCCCTTTTGTAGGACAAGGAGAAAAGGCCATGGATCTACTTGCCCTAGTACATACTGATTTGTGTGGCCCATTTGATGTACCGGCTAGAGAAAACTTTATCTACTTCATAACTTTTACTAATGATTTATCTTGGTATGGGTATATGTATCTTATGAGACACAAGTCTAAAGTCTTTGAAAAGTTTAAGAAATTCAGACATGAAGTGGAAAAGCAAACTGAAAAACCCATTAAGATTCTTCGATCAGATCGAGGAGGTGAATATCTTAGTCAAAAATTTTTGAACTATCTCAAGCAATATGGCATAGTCTCTCAATGGACTCCACTTGAAACACCTCAACTCAGTAGGATTTTAGAATGGAGGAATCGGATCCTATTAGATATGGTCTAATCCATGATGAGCTTCACAGACCTTTCTAATTTTCTTTAGGAACATAATCTATTAACTGCTATATATTTACTGAATAGGATTTCCTCTAAAATCATTCCTACCACACCATATGAGATATGGTATGATAAGAAATCAAGTCTGAGTCATCTCAGAATTTGGGGTTGTCCAGCTCATGTCAAAAGACAATAAGCGGACAAGTTAGATTATAGGTCCTTTAAAGCTAGATTCATAGGATATCCTAAAGAGTCATTAGGATATTATTTCTATATTCTAGAAGATCATAATGTGATTATGAGTCGACATGCCATCTTTCTTGAAAAATAGTTTATTCAAGATGGTAGCATTGAAAAGTAGATCAAGCTCGACGAGAAAGTCTCCCAAGAGCAACGAGCTAAGGATCCTATGGAACCAAATTAGGGTGAGCCAATACAATCACTACCTCCTCCACCTTGTAGATCATGTGAGGATTTATGGTGCTTCTAAGCCTTGGGAGGCCACAGGAGGAATCAGGGGATTGGCTTCGGAGATTTCAGGGGCTTGGTTGGTGCTTCGAAGACTTGGGACATAAGGTAAAGCAAGGAACCAAAGCTAAAAAATCAAGACTGCAGAAAGAAGATTTTCTATAGGTTAGTTGACTCAATCCAAAACTAGGTCAGCTAAGTCTCAAAGCACAGGCAAAATAGAGAGCTGCGCATTCGAAACTACTAGCACAGCACAGGACTGGGTCGGCTCAGTTTTAGACTGAGCCAACCCAGTGGAACTTAGCCAGCTCAGTGCTGAGACTGAGCCAGCTCAGTGCGTGGGCAGAGTTACACGAGGGTCTATTTTGGGCTAGGGTCTGGGTTGATCCTAGCAGTCTTAAGGCCTGGTTTGAGAGGTCTTAAGGTGCCTAATTCATGTATAGATCAGATCTGAATCCAGAGGATGAAAGTATGGGAGACGTGTGTACATGGGCTCGGTGAGTGCCTTCATGTATTGGGTTAGTCAGAAAGTTTTTTGGTCGGGCCTAATGGCTATGTATAAATACACAGATTGTATTAGGATTTTCAAAGGCTGCGAATGCTGTGGAATACAGACCTTTTCTCCCTCAACTCTCTTCTTCTCTTCTCTCTAAAGTTACCGCCCTAGGGTTCTTGAAGAAGCTTTAAAGAAGGGGGGTGTCTCCCCCAAGCCCAAGGAGGGAGGCACCTCATCACAGATCCAGGTGGAGGATCAGTGGTGTGCTGCCCATAGAGAATGTCATAGGTTCCTTTAGGTCCATGCTAAAGGTCAGGAGCTTTCACAACATGATATCGGTGCTTGTGATGTTAAGGATTATTGGCGTTCGAGCGATATCATGAGTCTATAATTTGGTATCAGAGCTAGATAATGCCTGAAACATTATGGATGATAATATGGTATCAAAGCCAAGTTTTAGAGCTTGATGGTTTATGACAGGAAAGGAGAAGTCATACAAGATGAAATCAAAAATCTGCACAAGAATTCCACGATGTCTTAAATCTATCTTGTTATTGCTGTGGTTTGGCCAACCGAAAGCAGCAGGTTGAAGGTGGAGGTTGAGAGAATTAACGAGAAGGGATTTTCTTGAGATGGAAGGATTTAGTGCATGATTTGCTAATCGATCTTGGTGGAAAGGCTGAGGTGTATGATGGTTATGTGATAGACAGGGAGCGCTGGAGTGCTGCAGTAGCACTTCCCTAGAGATGCAAGGCTGAGAGAGGCTCGATTATGCAGCAGCTGAGGGAGGTATCTCAGCAGAGAGCATCAGGGTTCTTTAGGAAGATGGGCAGTGTAGGGCTATTGAAGAGAGGTTTCACAAGGGGTAATGGTCAAAGAAAGATTGAAGAAGCAACTATACGTCCTTCAATATTTGGAAGGTGGGGAGGTAGTCAAAGATGTATTCAGTGGTTCGACCAGAGCATGGATTTGCGAAGCCTTAGGAGTGATGGAGATGAATGATCCATGGAGGTCCAGTAGGTTAGGGTTGGGCAGCTGTAGAGTGGGGCAGAGATGAGTCAGGGAGCATTGGAGTGCCATAGAAGCGCTTCCTTGGAGGTGCAGGGGCTGAGAGAGGCTCGGTGGTGTAGCAGTCAAGGAGTGTATCTCAGTAGAGAGTGTCAGTGGTATCTCAAAGAGATCGGGTGTAGGTCTCAAGGAGAGCCAGGGGGTCTAAGAGAGCGCCAGGAGGTCTCATGGATTAGGTTTCTTCTATAAGAGCACTAGGGAGAGTCGTGGTTCTGGTGGAGGATGGTTCTCCGGGTGCAACTGAAGCGATAGCTGGTGTAGGGGCAGAAGAGAAGGACTAGGGTGGAATTTTCTAAGGTTCAGTCACTGGATTCAGAAGAGTTGGATGAGCTCTTAGGTTTTGAAGGTGCCCGCAGGTTGTGGAGGTATCCGAGATGGCTTCGAAGGGATCCACAAAGTGTAGAGGGTTCGAAGGAGTAGCAATGGTGTTCGAGATGCAACGACAGGCTCAGCAGTGTAGCATTGAGTGGTTGGCCTTGAGGGACTCAATGATAGAGTCGACTTCTATGGCATCAGATGGACTTTGGATGTAGGTGGAGCTCTAGAGAGGTGGCTTCATAATTGGAGAAGAATTTGACATGAGTTTAGAGCAGAGGGGTGTGGGAGGATCGATATCCTAGCACTGGTGTCGGAGATGCACAGTTCCAGGTGAAACGGCATGTGTAGGAGGACAGGCGTAGTTCTGAGGAGACCATGTCAGGGTTTGTAGTGAGTGCTGGTATAGGAACATTGTGGGTTCTCTAGGAAAGTCCAAAGAAAGTGATGCAGCTACTAAGCAGAAGGGATCCTACAATTTTAGGATGGTGCCAAGAAGCAAGCACAGGTCTTCAGCGGTGGAGGTGGTTATCCCAAAGGCCTCAAGGGTGCACAATAGTTGAAGAGGATTGGTGGAGGTGATGATTGTAAAAGGAAATGTCGAGTGCATAGGGACAGCGGGATCATGCAGGAGGTCATTGCCGAGGGGTTTGCCAAGGCTTGGGGCACCAAGGTGGAGATTGTGAGGATTTATGGTGCTCCCATGCCTTGGGAGGCCATGGGAGGAGTCAGGGGGTTGGCTCTTGATATTCCATGGGCTTGGTTGGTGCTTCGAAGATCTGGGACACAAGACGAAGCAAGGAACCAGAGCCTAAAAATCAAGACTATAGAAAGGAGATTTTCTACAGGTTAGCTTACTCAGTCCAAAATTGGATCGACAAAGTCTCAAAGCATAGGCAAAATAGAGAGCTATGCATTCAAGACTGCTGGCATGGCACAGGACTGGGCTGGCTCAGTTTTAGACTAAGCTGATCCAGTGGAACTTAGCTTGCTCAGTGTTGAGACTGAGCCGGCTTAATGCACGGGCAGAGTTACACGAGGGTCTATTTTGGGCTTGGGTCTGGATTGATCTTGGGGATCTTAAGGCCTAGTTTGAGAGGTCTTAAGCTGGCTAATTCATGTATGGATCAGATCTAGATCTAGAGGATGAGAGCATGGAAGACATGGGTGTACATGGGCTTGGTGAGTGCTTTCACGTATTGGGTTAGCCGGAGAGTTTTTTGGTCGGGCCTAATGGCTATGTATAAATACATAGGTTGTATTAGGATTTTGAAAGGCTGTGAATGCTGTAGAATATGGACCTTTTCTTCCTCAACTCTCTTCCTCTCTTCTCTCTAGAGTTACCATCCTAGGGTTCTTGAAGAAGCTCTAGAGAAGGAGGGCGTCTCCCTCAAGCCCAAGGAGGGAGGCGCCCCATCATAGATCTAGGTGGAGGATCTATGGTGTGCTGCCCATAGAGAACATTATAGGTTCCTTCAGATCCATGCTAAAGATCAGGAGCTTTCACAACATGATATTGGTGCTTGTGATGTCAAGGATGATTGGCATTCGAGCGATATCATGGATCTACAATTTGGCATTAGAGCTAGGTGATGCTTGGAACGTTGTGGACGATAATAGATCGGGAAGAGTTTTCTATCCCCCTAAGAGGTACTTAGGTACTATTTTAGAGAAAGTAAAAAAAATGTTCCTCGTAGGTAATGGGGTTCATGGTGATGATCCCAAAACCAATGACGAGGCAATATCGGATTTCGACTCAAAAAAATGGTTAGAGACAATGAAGTCAGAAATTGACTCGACGTACTCAAATCAAGTCTGGACCTTGGTAGATCCACCTAAAGGTATAGTACCTATTGAATGAAAATTGATCTACAAGAGAAAGATTGGTGCAGATGGAAATGTGGAGACATTCAAAGCTAGATTATTGGCAAAAGGGTATAGTCAGCACGAAGGCACTGACTATCAGGATATCTTTTCACCAGTAGCCATGTTAAAATTTATTCACATATTGCTTGTTGTTGCAGCCTATTTCGATTATGAAATATGGCAAATAGACATGAAAATAGCATTCTTAAATGGATACCTTGAGGAAGATAACTATATGGAATAGCTGTTAGGTTTCATATTTAGTGATGCTGATCACAAAGTATGCAAGCTGCAAAGGTCCATATATGGACTTAAGCAAGCATCTCGGAGCTGGAATACTCATTTTAATGATGTAATCAAATTATTTGATTTCATCAAGAATGAGGAGAAACTATGTATTTTCAAAAAGATTAGTGGGAGCGCTATTGTCTTCCTCGTACTGTACGTGGATGATATGAAGAAAAAATCTTATTTCTCGGGTCAAGTTCGTTTAGATCTTGATTTGATCAAGAGAGATATTTCAAAAAATTTTTTTTTAGATCCAAATTAGATCTAAGATTCTTCAGATCTGATTTTATTGATCTAATAAAATAAAAATAAAATAAAATAAATTAAAACTAATTTAATTGTACCTTGTTATAGGTAATCCTATTACCCTAAGATGATCCTGATGTTTGCCTGAGGTTCTAGATGTAGCCATGCAAGCGCCTGACCTCTACCGATATCCACTTGGGCAGGATCTAGAGATCTTCTCCTTCTCAATCTGTGCTCCAAAAAATAGATTTGGATCTGATCTTGAAGATCTTCAAAATATCTTTTGAAAATCAACTGTTGTCTCTTGCAGCAGTGCTATCTTTTTCCTTTCCAATCGTCTTTCTCTTGCTAGGATCACACCAAACTAGAGCCCAAAGCCTCTTGGGCATGGAAGAGAGAGAAAGAGGATCAGAGGGTGGCATGGAGAAGAAGGGAGAGGGGCTATGTGGCATGGGCAAAGGGTAGAAAGTCTAAATCCTAGGTGCAGACAGGATTTATATAGACCCTATTGCGCCATGCAGTGCCACATCATCCTAGCCAATCACGGCTTTTTATACAATCAGATCTAAATCTGATTAGTAGGATGACATCAACTGATCTAATTAGATTAGAGTCCCTCACAAACCTCCTTAGATGGTACCAGGACTGGTCAAAGAAGACTCTTTGGCACCACCTAAGTAGAGAGCATGAAGCAACCTGGAGTCCCATCTGTATGGGACTCCAGGCATCATCCTCTTTGGGTGTGATAGGGACACGATGCTGTCGTTAAGACACCGTGTTTATCAATTTAAATCCGACTTTTTACTTTTTTAAACTAACTAAAAATTATGAAGAAAGTGGTGAGTCGGGTCGAATCCACAGAGAGGCAATGATTTATTTCTAAAATCTTTGATTTTTTTTTTTTTTTTTCAAGAAAAGAAAGCAAGGATTTTTTTTAAAAAAATTAAAGTCAAAAAATAGATCTATAAATAAAAATAGAATTTAAATTATGTAAAAATAAATTTGATACTAAGATCTACTATTTAGATCTTAGCAACTACTTATAGTAAAATTAAAAAGCAATAAAGAACAAATAATTTAAAGAGCTAGAATTGAAAAGAATAATGAAACTTTCTTTATTAAATTTAAAACTAAGATGCAGAATTTAAATACAAGAAATTAAAGAAAATTCAGAATTTTAATACAAGAAATTAAAGGAAAAAGACTAGATGAAGATCGCAGATCGGCGTAGGCATGAAGATGGCGTAGAAGACCGGCTCTTCTTCTCAGCAGCACCGCAGCTTTGAAGCAACCTTTAATCCCAAGCTTGACTTCCACCCTATACCTTAGCTTTCCTTCCAATCCTCCTCCCTTTCTTAGAGGCTTAGGATCCTTTCTATAGAGCTAGAAGAGGTAGATATTTATTTCTAAAAGTAATATGGGACTAATTTCCTTTGTACTCATAAAAATTTGAATAAAATTTGAATAAAAACAACTCTGTTATGACTCTTGTAAATCTGGTAAAATCTGGCTATCCGATAGGAATCGAACGGTTCAAAAATCATCAAAATCGGATGCCTATCAGCCCAGATCAGCTCGAATTAAATTTTGGCCGTCCGATCGCGCTTGATCGAGGAAATCTGGCCGCAAATCACGCTTCGGGAGTCCTGATCACCGTCGGGAGCATTCTGGACCGTCGGATCGAAGCTGGAATCAGGCGCTGCCGTTTGATGGTGATCCGAGTGAAATTGGCAACCGAAAAAAATGCTGACCGTCCGATCTTAACCGCAATCAACCGCAGCCGTCCGATCGCGCAATTACTGTTCCCATGGACCGCGTAGACCGGCCGCACCGCACACCGCAACCAATCAACGCTTCTGTCATCGAGTGAAATGACCAGATTGCCCTGTGAGCCGCGATAAAATTTTGTAGACCCTTTAAGGGTCTAGGTCCACCACGTGGCAGGCTCTGATTCGCCGGACTTTGCTGAGCTGGCGGTCCACGCCTGGATCGTAGACCGGCTGATGGCTTCAATGACTGAGTCGGCTTTGATGGCTCGGCTTGGCTTGGTGGCTCGGCTTGCGGAGCCGGTTGAGCCATTTTCTTTTTTTTTATTTAATTTTTATTTATTTTATATTTTTTTTTAAAAATTCATATCTTTTTCATTTTAGCTCCGTTTTACTTAAAATTTATTTCGTTGTGATCAAAAAAATGAGCTCTTTCTTTTAATAATAAAATTTTATTTTTTAATTTTTATTTATTTTTTATTATTTTTTAATTAATTTTTTAATTAATAAAAATATGAATTTTTTTCAAAAATTATATATAAATTGATTGATAATTCTTAAAAATTAATATAAATTAATTAATAAATTAATACTTTTATTGGTGAATTTATGATGCTTATCACACCCCCCAACTTAAGCTTTGCTCGTCCTCGAGTAAAGAAAGAATTTAGTTTAGATCAATTACCATATTTTGTTGAGATCTTCCTTCACAAAAATAAATCTAGAATTTAAGATCAAAAGTTTAGACAGTATCACTAACTAAGTATTGAGTTTCAGAAGTAAATTTCATGGCAGATTAATCAGAAACTTTCTTAGAGTTCATCTAAAGATTTTCAGCACTTTGTGTCGTGAATACTAACTTAGCATTTGGGTGTTGATTCAAAGGGCAAATGAATCTTCTTTTTATCACCTATTTTGGTTAGTTTTATATACTCCCAAGTTAAGTGCATGAATTAAGGTAGCTTTCACACTGCTTTTTTTTTTTTTTTTTTTTTTTTTTTTTAAATTGTGCTGAGCATCCTGGCCTTCCCTTCACCATTTGATGTGAACTTCTACATTTAAGGTGCAAAGTTCTAGTTTAGGGCAATCCACATATACTCTATTTTTTGCACTTTTTTTTTTTTTTTTTTTTTTTTTAGAAGCAGGTAGCTCTTTCCTTAAATTCAAGTTTCTTTAATTGAAGTATATATAAACCATCAATTTTTAGTGATAATTGAATCCTCAATTTAGCCTTATAATCAAACACCTGCTGTGCTTCATTAGTGTGCATGTGCAAGTAGAAGTGCTGTTAGCCTTTAAATGACCTAAGTAGGTTGCTAATGGTCTGACCAA
Source organism: Cocos nucifera (assembly GCA_006176705.1). Classification (NCBI taxonomy): domain Eukaryota; kingdom Viridiplantae; phylum Streptophyta; class Magnoliopsida; order Arecales; family Arecaceae; genus Cocos; species Cocos nucifera. The sequence continues at coordinate 74,570 of QRFJ01001947.1, read as the reverse complement.
ATAATCTGCTTCTTGACTCGCTACCATTATTAGTTAATACTTTCTAACTTTATTACTTATCCTAGTTTATTTTGCTTAAGATTCTCTTTCCCAAAATATGGTTTGTTCAAAATTTTTATTTTTATTATTATTATTATTTTATTATATATTATTTATTTATTATTTTTATTTTATTTATTTATTTATTTTTTTTAAATTTTTTAATATTTTATTTATTTTATTATTATTATTATTATTATTAATTTTTATTTTTATTGATTTATTTATTTATATATATATATTTTTTTTATTTTATTTTATTTTTTATTATTATTATTATTTTTTTTTTTATATATTTTTTTTTTTTTACTTTTTACCCAACTGAATTGACATTGTCCTCAATAAAAGAGTGTAAATTATGTTTATTTATTTAGCATGGGTCTTGAAGCTTATGATCCTTCTCCCGCTTTTTGGTTCTCCAACTTAGCCTAAAAGAAAAAATAAATTAGATTCAAGAAGTATTGGGTTGCCTCCCAATAAGCGCTAAGTTTATTGTCTTCAGCCAGACAAGAATGCAGTTTAATTCATTGTGGTTCTATTAATTGCACTTGATCAATATTTCGATGTTAATGATATCCCTTCGATATATGGTTTAAGCCTTTGGCCATTTACCTTA